>CAUYRH010026181.1:0-67630 GCA_963574655.1 Perodicticus potto
AGCCAAGTCATCTCCGTTCCTCCCTCAAGCCCTTTTCCTCCGCTCCCAGGGGACCTGAACTTTAATCCTGATGCTCCCAGGGGTAGGGAAAGCTGCCAAATACCAGAGCCCTCATTTACAGCAGGGCTGCAGTGGGCCGTCTGAGAGCAAGCCCTGCCTGACCTCCAGCTCCACCCTGGGGAGCGATGTTTAACTTTCCAACATCCCATTTCCCCTTCTGGGAAGCTAGGCTAATAATAACTATATCGCAGTGTTGTTGTAAAGGTAAGAAAATAGATGTAAACCAAAGGAAAGTGGGAGGCACATGGAGGTGCTGGAAATTAGTGTTAGAAGGAGAAAGAGGAGTTGTCATGGTCATGGTTGTGGTCACGCTCATAGGCATAATAACTTTCCTGCTAGGTGGACCCAGAGAAATCCAGGCTCATTCTGATAGCAACTGCACAGGGACTCACGTACTTATCAGGCTGCCTCTGGCCACATCACTGTATAAACAGGGTCAGACCCAGTGCTGTCCAGCAGGAAGCTCCCCAGGGTGGTAACCCGGATGTGAAGCACTGGCAATCTATGTAATGACATGAAAAAACGCATGCAGAAAGCAGGGTCTAGACAACTGACTTCATCAGTACAAATTTTACGCACAACCTTTTCTGTTCTACTAGACTGAGTCCTCCCTCCCCTCACCACCACCCAGATCATAGACTCTTTTCATTTGTCTTCAAATTCTTCCCCTGCCGCCCCTCACCTTGCCCCTCTCCATATACTGAGGAAGTATGGAGTAAAGCCTTCTTAGGTGGGTGTGTGCAAGTATCAGACAATCTATGGCACTGAATTAGATTCCCAGGTTATGTTAAGTGCATTCATGATGATTGGGGGTAAAGAGCACAGACTGAGGCCTTTTCTAGAGGCCTGTGACTCTGACTCTGTGAATCTCTGAGGTCTGTCTGTAAGTCCTAAGAGGAAGCTGTGTGGTTACCTTTTAAGTAGGGGTTAGAGAGGCATTATGTGGGAAAGGTGGGCCCGACCTTGCCATCATGAAAGCCGTGGGAGTCAGTGCGTGTCAGGGGCACTGAGCTCCCTGGTAAGAGTTTTTCTAGGGAAGAGAGATTTGCCAGGCCACAAATTCTGGGCAGCTAAGGAAAACATTCCCTTGAGGGATGATATCGACCAAAACTGTAAGAAAATTATCTGATGTGTGTTGAGAACATTTGTATCTGGAAAAGGGACTTCATGTTCTGCTTGCAGGCAAAATCTCAGTTATAAAAATGCATTTGTCAGCTTGGCACCCATAGTTCAGTCAGTAGGGCACCGGCCACATACACCAAGGCTACAGGTCAAGGCTGGCCTGAGCCTCCTAAAAAACAATGACAACTACAACCAAAAAATAGCCAAACATTGTAGGGAGTGCCTGTAGTCCCACCTACTTGGGAGGCTGAAACAAGAGACTCGCTTAAGCCCAAGAGTTTGAGGTTGCTGTGAGCTGTGATGCCATTGCACTCTACTGGTACATAGTGAGACTCTGTCTCAAAAAAAAAAACAGTGCATTTGCCTGTTTTTCACTGCATTAGATTATTCAAGTTATCAAGAGCTTTAATTGTGACTTAAGACAAGCGGAATAAACAAACCTGTCCCAAGGAGAACTTTAAATGGCTTCCTCTTGCTAATTTTCAAATTTTGATCTTGGAGCCCAAGCATCTAGTTGTCTTAAATTTTTTAGTTGTCTTTCAACTAATCACAAGTAAAAAAGCACCTTCATTGCTCCTTTATAAAGGATATCTATGTTTAGTTGGATTTAAACAGCCTAGAAAAGGCTCTGAATTGAAGAGACCAATTAGAGGGTTGATGAAAACTCATCATGAACTGGGTTGCTGCCATTCTATCACAGACTTTTTTTTCATTTCACAATTTAATGTTTCTTAAATGAGTATAGGTCAGATATTCTCTGTGGACAGCTGATACGTTTATTTTTCTGTGAAAAAAAAAAGGCCGCCACTAAGCCAATGCATATCATATTTGATGGCATCTTAGATTTTTAAAAAAGAGACGAGACTTCATTGTATTCCTCTAAGCACTTCCTCTAAGCACTGCAATATCTTGTGCACAACACTGGATTGACTTCCTCCCAAACAGCACTGCACCCCCTGGGGTCCTGGAGGAATGAAGATGAGACACAGTAGAAAGGTCTATTGGGTAGCTCTGTGTACGTAATCTGCACCAGCTATATCATTTGCAAAGCCCAATGCAGAATGAAAATTCAGGGCCCTGTGTTGAAAAATTATTAAGAATTTCAAGATAGCAACAGTATACCAATTGAACTAAGCATGGGGCTTTTCTGAGCACAGGGCCCGGGACAGCTGCACAGCTCACATGCCCATGGACCTGGCCCTGCTGCTGACCAAAGGAGCGGGTTGTGCTGAGTACAAGACCTCGTGCTACCCATAAGTCCTCCCTCACTCATACTTCCAGCCCTCCCCAAACCGATTCCCCAGCTGAAGCCCACCATATATTTTTGCACAGTCTATTAATTCTCCATGTGCTCAGTTTTCCAGCCCTCCCCAAACCGATTCCCCAGCTGAAGCCCACCATACATTTTTGCACAATCTATTAATTCTCCATGTGCTCAATTAACATACTCTGTCTGTGGAAGGATGGGTGAGGGCCTTGCAAGCACAGTGAAGGCCTCAGATCTTCTAATGAGGATCCTGGTAACACAGCCCCACACTGAACCCTGCCCGGTGTTAGCTGCTTCCCCTCATTGATTCTTTTTATTTTATTTTATTTTTTTGTCACTTTCATCCTTCTTCTCATCGGTCCAGATGTCTCCCGCTTTAGAATTAGCATCTCTGCCCCACTGTCCCAGGCTGTCCTTTTGTCTTATTCCAATTATTGTCTCTCACAAACCAATCCTGTGTACACATGAGAAAGATGTTTAATGTGATTCATCTTTAAGTCGGAATTCTTCTCCACTTGCACCATAATATGGTTCAGTCTATTGTCAAGCTAGATCAACTTCTGGGCCAGCCTGTCATTTATTGGGAGCCTGGTATGAACGTCTGAGCTGACATCTGCTGGCACTGGGCTTTAATTTCTCCTCCTGAAATGATCACTGCCAAACTACTGGCTTAGTTCAAACTAATGAGTTCACAGTCACATTTTTTTTTCCTGAGACTATGTCTTTGATTTAGAGAACACTTTCAAAACCTGTGACTTTTTAGGAGAGACAGTTTTAAGGAACCAAGAGTCTGAGAAATCCAAGAAGCTAGTTGTGAACAGCTCTCACTTGCCTAGCAGGATCCACACAGCCCTCCCAACCCAGGGAGGGTGAAAAGCAGTTCCACCCCAGGAGAGAGCTGGGTACCAAAAAGCATGTGTGATCATATCCACCATGTGGTTGATGCTGAAAATTGTTCAAAACATTCCTTATTTGACAGCTGAAGCTTGACCAGGTTTATCCCATCACTGGGGGATAATTGAAAGCTCAAATGTCACTAAAATCTGCTATCTCGCAGGACTCTGGAATTGAACTTTGAAAAATTATTATCCATTACAGAATGCTCTCCTGCTGCTGCTGCAGTGGCAAAATTTCCTTTTCTGAATATATTTTATTGTGTGCCGAGGCTGCCTGCATATCATTACTCACAGGTTGTGTAGATGATTAGACTAGCAAACACGTATGCAGAGCTTGGCGCAGTTCTTGGAACATAGTAAGCCCTCAATAAATTCTAGCTGTTATCATGACATACACCCTTATCTCAAAGTGACATTAATTGCTATGACTACTTGACTATCCTGAATCATTCTGCTGCGCCAAGCAGTCTCTTCACATGAGTGCAGCTGTTCACATGTTACTTTACTTTCTGGCTAAGGAAGGAGTTGACTTTGAAGAGAGATTTGGGTGCAGATCCCAGGTCAGCCACTTGCTCTATGAGCGTGGTTGATTCTTAATTGGGAGTAATTTACTTCCTGCAGCCCCATTTGGCAATGCCTAGAGATATTTTTGATTGTCACACTTGGAGGTGTTCTACTGGCATTTAGAAACAGAGGCTAGGGATGCTGCTCAAATCCTAAAATGCAACAGTGCTCAAGACAGCCCCTCAGCTCACAGCGAAAATTATCCAGTGCTGCGTATTCTTAGTATCAAGGCTGAGAAATTCCGCTTCATGAGAGACCTAGCTGGGACATTTAACCTCACTAAGCCTAATTTTCCCCATTTCTAGAAAAGAGAAGAAATAGCATCCTACTTGCCAGGCTGTTGTAAATCAAGGAAGTCAATGCAAACGGAAGGTGTGCCGTGGACTCTCTCGCGCGTCTTCCACTCCGCTGTTCACACCAGCAACACCAGAGAGCTGGGGCCCAGCTCGGTAATCTCTTAGCTAACGTGCCTCCCTTTAAGGCTAGGGGAAGAGAGAATGTCTTTGAAACCAGTAGACTATTTTGTTATCCAGAAAAGAACAAAGTAACAAAAATCTGTTTTTCTTCTTTTGGGTCTTGTCTGGCTGTTTGGAGGTATCTAGAATAGCTGTCCACTTCTCAGTGTGTCACCGTCCTTGAATACACAAATGTCCAAATTGACCAGTTACCATGGACTTGAAATAATGTTGGTGACTTGATGATTGTTGACACCCCGTCTCTCTGCCTTAATGAAGGCAGCACCTTCACAGAAAAAAAGATGATCCATGTGAGAGTATGGGTCTTGACACTAATAAGGTACAACATCCTGGCGACCAGGACAGCTGAGCTTCATGCACGTCAGCACTCTGCATGATCCTGCCCTGGGTTGCTGCTCCAGAAATTCAACATTAGTGGACTGTCTTCCTCCCTCCCACCCAACTAGTAGCCATACCCGTGACTTCTTCATCCTGCTCTGTGTTCTTTCTTTTTTTTTCTTTTGCAGTTTTTGGCCGGGGCTGGGTGTGAACTTGCCACCTCCGGCATATGGGGCCAGCGCCCTTCTCCTTTGAGCTACAGGCACCACCCTATGTTATTTCTTTAATATGCAGCTATCATAATTGTTTTGGAATGTATTGATTACATTTATCATTGAGGCATAGCTAGCGGTGATCAGGCAATGGCCCACCTGATTCCCTGTCTTTTGTCAGTGATGTGGACAAAAGATGTGGTACCCAGGCGACTAGTGGTTTCCTACAGGAAAGAATTTCAGAAAGTCCTCGTGTGGGCAACTACACAGGCCCAGGGAATGGTGGTCTCCTCTGGGAGGCAAATAAGCCTCACTGAAGATCCTTTGAGATGCCCTAAAGAGAATGAGGCACATCCTCAGAAAGGCGTGAGCCAGCTTACCCTTTATCAAAGAGGAGAGCAGAAGGAGGAAGTTGCTTACTGTCCAACATGCTGTTTCCCACCAGGAAATACCTTAATATAAAAGACATTAAGTTTCAATGAAGAAATAGTGACCAAATGCTGGCCACACTCAGGGCACTGGGCTGAGCCCACCATACAATGAATAAGCAATCCCTGCCTGAAATTCCTTCTAGCCCATGGCCTAGGACTGTGAAATTATAATATTTGCCCAGTCCTTTCTCAGGAGCTGATGCAAACTACCCGAAACAGTCTTCTTGCATAATGTTATGAAAATACTTCCTTTGTCCTTCAAAGCCAGTTCCAAACATAAGTCATCTGCAAAACCAGCCCCAGGTACCATGAGTGCTCTATTCATCCCACAAAATCTCACAGTCTCTGTCAGCCCCTTGACATCTCCTTCATATATTTAGAAAATATAACTTCAATATTTGTGTAAAATTGGGCTTATGTATGTCATGAGTTAGGCACAAGGCATAATCGTTGATCTCCAATAAACTGAAGCAGAAGGATCTCACAGGATTGGGGTACACCAAGCTAAGTCCCAAGAAGTGGTAAGTAACAGCAGCCTGGGGCAGATTAGCCCAGTTATGAAAAGTACCCAGGAAGACAACTGGGCATCCCATATAGGTGCCCTATGGCTTAATTCCCAGTGTCTATTCCTAGCTAATCTAGCAGGTGAATTAGGCACAACTGGGAACCCAGGAAGTCTTTGAAAGTTCAAGGCCAGATATATAGCTGTTGTCTTTGGAGGAAATCTGTGCATACATAGCAGGACAGGATCCACTGGCCCTACACATGGGGTCAGGATTCAACGCCCCAGAAAAGGCTAGGGAAAGCTAGCCCTAGAAAAATAGATTTGAACTGAGAGTAGGATAAAATGCAATTGCAAAGGCTGGACCAGTTCCAGGTAGGGTGTAACTTGGTTGCGCCTGGACCCATTGGAGCTCACCTCTTGGATACAGAGGCCCAGGTCTCACTGACAGCCCTAACTCACCAAGGAGAAACTGTGAAAGCCCCAGGGGTAGCAGGTGTGCATGGGCAGAGCTCAAGCTAGGGGGAAATGTGGGGCCACGTCAGCAGGAGGAAGAGTAGGATGCTGTTGGCACACCCTGCATAAGACCAGATTGGCCCAGAACAAAGCCCAGGACACGGATGTGGGTCTGTGCTATAGGGCACCTGTGCGGTAGAGGGCCTGGCATCGGAGCTTGCCAAAGGCAGAAGAAGAGGTGGAGAAAACAGTAGACAGGACACTGATTGATACATTTTTAGGTAGCAGAGGCAGAAGTGCTGAACTTGGTTCAACATGCTAGAGTATAACTCCTGTCTAAGACCTCAGGACATAATTAAGATGAAACACTCATCTCCTCTGCTTTGCAAAATCCCACGTTTGCTATGGTTGAAAATGCTGGTGAAGAGAAGAACGGCATAGGTTAAATTACATGGTCCTGAAAAATTAAGAAAAGATACAGCTGCAGACATATCCCAGGGCTTCTCTGAAACACACATATAGATAAGTAGCAAAGGTCGACACCATCCCCACTTGCGGACAATGAGTAAATTAGCCAAAGTGAATGTCAAATCATGGTCTTCATTTCTCATGCTCTGAAAATAGTAACCATAGGTAGAAAAGACATAAAGTGCATCACTGTGAAATCTCTGGGAACTGCTCCACCAGATGTGGAACCTGCCTTCTGGCCTGTGTGGACTTGGTCTGCTCCGTGGGTTTGGATAGGACTCAGTGTGGAGAACCTCTGGTAAGGTCGTTCAGGAATGCCAACAGTCCTAAACAATTCCACTCATTAGTCGGTGCCAGTTTTACTGTCACAAAAACCCTCCCCAGCATACCTAAGAGAAACCAAAAATCCCTCTGCTTAGAAATTAAAACCTGTTCAAAGAAAAGTGATGTTGTCTGTGGTGGAAAACTTGGAGTCAAGCCTGGGTTCAGAAGTATTCCTTCACATTTACATACGGAATCCTTGGGCTTTTTTGGATACCCAAGGGGTACTGGGCTCTAGAAGAGCTCACCATTTGCAGTTCTCTCTTTCAAAAATATTCTTCCTAAGCAAACAGATGGCAGGTAACTTTCTCTATCGACACCCAAGTTCAAAAGCAGTCAATTACCTAGACTGTGCTGAAGATAAACAGTGTTATTCTGTTCAGGCTTGAAATAATCTTCTATTTAAATCATAGCTAATTACTATTTAGCAAATTAGATTCACTGAGTACTTTTAAAATGTCTGTTTCACTGTCAGAATGAATGGTTTAGGGATCCCCCGTTGTGAGGAGCTTTCTTTTTTTATTACATAGAATATTTAGTTGGCCCAAATCTGTGATGAAAAATTTTTTTCATGTCTCTTAAAGCAAACAAATAATACAAAGTTATCTCTGAAAATAATAAATGGTACAAGGAGATGTTCTTATAATGCGCAGATTTACCTGGGTAGACAGAAAGACCTCAGCAGTCTGGTAGCTGTGGACTAACCCTCAAACGCCACATGTCCAGAGGTGAGGAGAGAAGTGGTATGCCTACAGAAAGGTGCCCGCCAGTGGGTGTTGACTGGGCCCAGGCTGCACTACCCAACAGGGCTGCCACCTGGGCTCTGTGTGCCAAGCTCCATGATCATCCAGCCACCCAACTTCCTCATAGACCAAAGAAAGTTGTTCAACTCAAGATTTCATAGATAGTAATGATCCCTTGAGGAAAACTAAATCTATGTTATAGAAGTAAATCTATTTAGTAGATAACTAATTATACATAAAGCAAACACGCTGCATACCCAGTGCAGGCAGGAGAGCCATAGGGTTGTACTCACCAAGAGCACTGCCCTTAGACCCTGGCAAGAAAACCTACATGCTCTATTTAGAGAACCATCTCTAGCTTTCCTACAGCCACATTCCCAGTCACGTCTCCCACTCCCATAGTGAGGAGTTCAAGGACATAAGGGGTATTGCCCACCTGGAACCCAGGCCTTCCCTCCTAGGTGATGAGCCAGGTACCAAGACCATTGAATTCCCTGCTCATCTGATTCCAAGCCTACAGCCCTGACCTACAGAGGCCTCCATCTCATGCCCTTTCTTCCTAGGGCAGACTGTGCTAGCACCGCGCATACTTAGTGGCCCCAAACATGGTCAGTGGAGGGGGCTGTCAACATGGACGTGAAGGGATGGGAACATGTAGTAGGGGTTTGGAGATGTCCACACACATGCACACAAGGCCCCGTGGTGCAGGGTGAAGAGAGATGGGAGTCGGCCTGGCCTGCAGGCTGAGCTCCAGGGATCCAGCTCTTCCTGCGCTGCCAAGTCTGGTGTGGAACCCCAGGGGTCTATGCATCCTGAATTTGAACCCAATCATCCGGGTAGTTCTGAAGGTGGACTTGTTAAGATAGGAGGATAGACCTTGCATATTCAACAGTTTGTCAGCTTCACCACTTTAAATATTCAGACTTAAAGCATGGGAGCCTCCACCTTTATGCACTCTAGTCCTGGGGCCCGCTGTGTCAGAGAGATGGGAGTGGCAGGGAAGCCCCAGCTCTGATGGGAGCCCTTTCTCCAGCAGCACCTGGGTCTGCACAGCCTTCTAGAATGCCTCCCCATTACTCCTCCACCCATCGGTTGTACTGAACTTTTCCTCCTCACATCTATAGTTACTCAAGGCCTATCTTTGAAAGAACCTTCATCAAATGTCTTTCTTTACTCTAGTTATTTCACAAACTCGTGGAAGCTCTGGGAATTGGGGCAGGATTATTTCCAAAGAACTTTTATCTGTCTTTTGTATCCATCTCATCTCCTCTTTTGAATTTGAAGCTTTGGTGCTGCTCTAAAGCTACCCAACATGTCCACTCCCCCGAACCTGAACCCCCGTAAATTGTCCTCTCGTCGTCTTTACCTACAACTCTACTATAAAATCCCACTTCCTCACCCAAGAAGTTTTCACCCGAGCGGAAGAAAGGCAGAGACTGTCCCACCATGAGGAATGAAGGGCTGATAGTCCCCTTATTACTGTCTCAAGTACAATTGACCATTTCAAAAAACTCTGGTTAAACAAAGTCTGTAATTTTGGATGCCAGAAACCATAGACTTATCTTGGAGAAATATTAGCTAAAAAATTTTGCTTTTTTATGGGTAAAAGATTTTAGAGCAAAATTTTATTGACATTGATAAAATATACTTCTAATTGTATTATTTATCTATTAATAACCAAGATAAAATAGTAAAATACCCCATGTTATAAGTTTCCCAGTAAAATAAGATAAACTAATTAAACTTAATGGGTTATTTATTGGATCAATGGCACTGGCTGGCAAAGCAGAAGGGAAACTGACTTTCTCAATAATGAACAATGCCCAGAGGATTCCACTGATGAACTATTTCCTCTAACTCCCAATTTAATTCTCACAGAGTATGACTTCAGAATTTAGTAATTAAATTTGAATCGTGACTGTCTCTGTTCTTTAAGCTTACATGAAGGTGATTTCAACCCAAGAGAGTTACTTTAAAATTTAGAGAGGGCTTGTTGTCAAGCAGGCATTATTAATACCCCTCACACCCTGTCAAAGACACACACGGAACAAGGAAGGAATGCAATCAGGAGGTCATGCTGATTAGAGCATCTCGGCAGGTGGTTTCCACCTTAGCCTTTTATAGAGAGGAGCAGACAAGTTGTAGACAAAGTGATTTTACAGTTAGAAATGTTTTTATTATGAGGGAGGTCTCCATCAGTCCAAACAGGGAATGTTCACCTCTGTGTCCAGCTAGTTTCAAAAAGTTTCACTCATCGCCTTTGAGAAAAAGAAGAGGAATTAGGAAGATCTCTGTCTGACCTCATCATAGGTAAACAAGGGGGTTATCCTTAAGTGTTCCCAAACTATGCATCTAATAAAATATAATACCCAGGATCTACAAGGAACTCAAATCAGCAAGAAAAGAACAAGTAAAGTCATTTAAAATAGGCAGACAACAGAAACATACATTTTTCAAAAGAAAATACACAATTGGCCAATCAACATATGAAAAAATGCTCAACATCACTAATCATCAGAGAAATGCAAATTAAAATGAGATACCACCTCACTCCAGTCGGAAAGTCCATTATTAAAAAGTCAAAAGCCAATAGATGTTGGCATGGATGCCATGAAAAGGAAATGCTTATCCACTGTTGGTAGAATAGCAAATAGTGTGGAGATTCCTCAAAGAAATCAAAGATCTACCCATTCTATCCAGAAGCCCACTACTGGGTATCTACCCAAAGGAAAAGAAGTCACTATGTCAAAGAGATACCTGCACTGATAGGTTTGATGCAGCACAGCTCACAAGGTGAAAGATAGAAAATCAACCTAAGCCTCCAGCAACCAATGAGTGGATAAAGAAAATAAGATAGATATATATACAGTATATACATGGGTTATTACTCAGCCATAAAATAGAATTAAATATTACTCAGCCATAGAAAAGAATTAAATAATGTCTTTTGCAGCAACTTAGATGGAACTTAAGGCCATTGCCCTAAGTGAACTAAACAATGGAAAGTCAAATATCACATATTCTCACTTACAAATGAGAGCTAAGTTAAGTACATGCACAGTTGTACAAAGCAATCAATAGACGGGAGACTCAGATGGGTGGACTGGGAGGGAGGTGAGGGATAAAAAAATCTCCTGATGGGTACACTGGAAAGCCCAGATCTCACAGCTATATGGTATATTCATGTAACAATGCATATTTGTACTCCTTAAATAGATTGAAAGAAAAAAATGGTTTGAAGTGAGTTAGGAGACCTTAAAGATATGTTTTCCTCCTAACTCTGAACCTCTAATAAGTAATAGAGTGGCAGCAATGAAGAACAATGATCCTACATATTTATAGACTGCAAACAAAAATGGGATGACGACCTCTACAGCAAATGACTGACCAACAAGGTCTAAATATTTTGTAAAGGGAGAATAAAATCTTTACTAGTTGTAAAATGCATACAGAAAATGGGGAAGGGTAGCTGTTTGCAGACATCTCTATCTGGAATGCAAAAAGGGAGGGAGATTTTCTCAAGTGTCAGTTTCCCAGGAGCCCCAGGCTCAGAGGAAGCTCGAAGTGGCAGCCGTGTGCAGGGAGCGTGCCCTGCTGGTGTGTCTCCTGCCGCGCCTTCCACCCCTGAGCACGATGCTGTGCTTGCCCATCAATGGCCTCCATGCCCTTCCTCCGTCACACAGGGCACACTCTCCGGGGACCTTTGCACTTGCTGGTCTCTCGGCTTGGACTGCTCCACCCCAGCCACCCACGAGCCATCTCCTTCCTAAATTTTACCCAAATGCCACCTTTTCTGTGAGATCTTTTCTGTTGCATTGCCACTCTCCCTCCTCTGCTCTGTTTATCCTTAGGACTCCCCACCATGGAGCACACAGTATACTTTACTTTTTATCCACTTCATTGTATGTCTTCCCATTAGAATATAAACTCCATGAGGACAGGAATTCTTCACCACCACATCGCCACCCCCGGGCACATCGTAGGAATGCAATAAATGTGTTTGAATAAATGTTAGAGTGTTACCTCCCAGAAATGTTAGAGTATTGCCTCCCAGAGTGCTGAGATTACCCATGTGAGCCACCACGCCTGGCCTACAGGTGCCAGGTTTTCATCAGATGCCATCCATGGTCCTGGCACATGGCCATTAATTGCTCTGCAGCAAGTGAAGGATGCACATGTATTCCGGAGCTCTTCTTTTGGGGAGGGGGAAGATGGTGAAAGAAGTGAGCATAGTAGCATTTCCTGGGTTTATGATTATCCTGCAAAAGGTTGGGGTTACCAGAAAAGGAGGAATGAAAAAAATAATGAAGAAAAGGGGAATTAAATTCTCAGGCAATATTCCTTTCTTTTTGCTTTTTATTGCAAAACTAACATCATCAAAAGTAATAAAATTTTTAAGTGCTTTGGGGAGCCGATGACCTTAATAAACATGTGTTTTCATTATTACATACTTTCCTCCAATTCCCGCTCACATGCACTCATAACTTCTCGTATCATTGCAGTCATGGCATGGTTAGAAGTTTTGCATTCTTAAGGGGTTTTCCCTGCTTAATGATATTCTATAAACATTACCCACATTATCGTAGCATTTTTGAAATTATCATATTTTTGTGCCTGAATAATATTCCATTGAGTTGCTGATGTACAACACAGTTCACTTACGCAGAGAAGTTCCCTTCTTACTGGGCTTTTCCTCATCTTTTTTCCTTGGACTTCTCCTCAGTTGGACTTTGACCAGTATCTTCCAACTTAGTTGCTTAATTTGAGAGAATTCAGTCTTATGCAAACATTGTACAGACCTCTCGCTCCCCCAGGAGATACTAACAAGTGTTATGTCTTAGGAGCAAGAGAGATTATCTAAGGGAAACGCTGTCCTCAAATACATCCGGGAGCTCTATATTTAGTATACACATTTTACCATCCTTTATCACTTACCCTTTCTGAGGCTCAGAAGACTCATCTTGTCTCCAAATGAGATAATGTATTTGAAAGCAACAGCACACAGTGAGCACTCAACAAATAGTCGTTTCCCCTTCCCTTTTCCTGTCCTATGCTTAGTAAATACCAAGTGTATAAGGAAGCCAGCTTCTAAGGTCAAGAATTGCTGCCAGAAAAGCCAACCGAGCATGAAATGACTCCACCTAAGTAACACGAGCAAGTGGCTAGAACACCTCCTCAAAATTTGACTGCTTAATTACATCATACCTACTAGCACATGGGTTGCAGTGATGTCAAGGAAGTATAAATTTTAAAAAGAGTTTAAATGAGTGAACAATAAGTTCAAAGTGAGGATGATTAGAAGCTAAATCTTAGAGGGAAACTATGTACTGCTTCTAGAAATCCCCTGAAGACATTATCAAAGAAAACTTACTGGAATAGATAAGCCACCTGATGACTTAATCACACCACACAAAGTATGGCATCTCAGCAAGGCCTTACTGGATCCAGTTCTCTTGGCAACCGGGATTGTTTCTATCAACATGTTCCCCATAAAATTTCATTTGGACTCAAACTGGATGACTGGGATTTAAACCAGTGCCTCATTTGCATATCCTAATGCTTTAGAATTAATGCCATGTTGAATTAAGTAGTTCTTCATTATTCCTGATTGATGTTTAACTATAAAATTGATAAGACGAAAATAGAAGTGAGAGGGCAGCTCCTGTGGCTCAGTAGATAGGGTGTCAGCCCCATATACTGAGGGTGGCGGGTTCAAACCCGGCCCCGGCCAAACTGCAACAAAAAATAGCAGGGTGTTGTGGCGGGACCTGTGGTCCCACCTACCAGGAGGCTGAAGCAAGAGAATCACCTAAGCCCAGGAGTTGGAGGTTGCTGTGAGCTGTGACGCCATAGCACTCTACGGAGGGTGATAAAGTGAAACTCTATTTCTGAAAAAAAAAAAAAGAAAGAAAGAAAAGAAAATAGAAGTGAGAAATAGATATAGTAGTATTTCTTTAAGTTTTACTTTCAGACTGCTTGCATCAGAATTACCTGGATTTATTTAAAATTCAGATTCCTGAGCCCATCTCAAACCTATTGTGTTATGCCATAAATTTTGTGTAATGTTTTCCATAATGAATTTATTCTTAAATTATTTATTTATTTTTTGAGACGAGTCTTGCTCTGTTAACCTGGCTAGAGTGAATGGCATCAGCCTAGCTCACAGCAACCTCAAACTCTTGGGCTCAAGCACTCCTCCTAGTTCAGCCTCTTGAGTGGCTGAGACTATAGGCATGTGCCCCCACACCTAGCTAATTTTTCTATTTTGTTAGAGATAGTTTCTCATTTGTACTCATGTTGGTCTCTAACTCCTGACCTCAAGTGACCTTCCTGCCTTGGCCTCCCAGAGTGCTAGGATTATAAACATGAGCTACCATGCTTAGTAAATAAATTACTAAGTAATTTAGTAATAAATTACTTACTAAGTCCCGTGGAAGGATGCAAAGCAGGAGACTAGCTTCCTATTGTGGAACTTATAACATCATTGGGGAAGTCACACACAGAAATCTAAGTTCTTCTAGGGGCAGGGAATTGTGTATAATTTGTTCGATACTGTGTTTCCTGGGCTTCACACAGGTCCTGGTACACAGTGGTGGCTCAATGAATATTTGTTGAATGATGAATAAATGGAATGACAGAGAGAAGTACAATTTAAGACATTGGGAATGAAACAGACTCCACTAGCAGTGAGTTCACTTGAGCTTAGGTTGTCAAAAACATCCTAAACAATCCTGAGACTGGCATATTATGTAGGACTCAGCCCCATCTTAAAGGTTTGAAGTATGGTGGGTGATCATGGTTTGTTGACAAGGAAGCCTTGAAGTGGAAAAGAGGATTTTTTTAATTTATTTATTATTGTCAATTCTTTTTATTCTAGTGATTCTTTTTTTATATTATTATCATTGGGATTCATTGAGGGGACAAAAAATTAGGTTACACTGATTGCATTTGTCAGGAAAAGTCCCTCTTATAATTGAGTCCTGCCCCCAAGAAGTGTACCATGAACCATAATTTCCTATCCCCTTACCTCCTTCCCTTTACCCACTCCCTCCTTCCCCTACCCGCCATCTTTTATTAGTTCATCTACTGCCTTCATATTAGAATTGAGTACATTGGATTCTTGCTTCTCCATTCTTGTGATACTTCACTAATAAGAATGTGTTCCACCTCAATCCAGGCTAATAAAAAAGATATAACGTCTCCATCTTTTTTAGTGGCTGAATAGCATTCCATGGTATACATATACCACAGCTTGTTAATTCATTCGTGGGTTGGTGGACATTTAGGTTGCTTCCACACTTTGGTTATTGTAAATTGAGCTGTGATAAACAGTTTGGTGCAAGTATCCTTATGATATAAAGATTAATTTTTCTTCTGGGTAGATGCCTGATAATGGGATTACAGGATCAAATTGAAGGTCTAATTTAAGTTCTTTGAGGATTCTCCATACTTCTTTCCAAAAATGTTGTATTAGTTTGCAGTCCCACCAGCACAGTAAAATTGTTTCCTTCAAGAGGATATTTTTAAATGTACTTAAGAATTTACAGAGACATGACTGAGCACAACATGAAGAGGTTAATGCTGTTAAGAAGAACACTCACATTTCTCGAGAGAAGAGTACATGCTATGTCACACTTGGCCACAGGGGGATATCCAGTGTTGTCAGGATGCAGTAAGGAGCAAACAGAGACCTTGTTGAGGTTTTGTGGGAAGCCAAGGCATGGCAGGGCAAACAGTTCAGGACCGGCTTGTCAGAATACTGTTGGTGGGTGTTGGGATATAGGGGTGGTCTCTAGTTTACTACTTGACTGCTGGGAAGGTTTTAAATAGTGGTAATATTAGCTTGTTGAGTGAGAGTTAGATTAGGGTTTGGAGGTTTGGGGTTATAGACTCAGATTGGTTGGCTTACATATGAAAGTTGTGCTCAAAGCCCACCTGGGCCTCTGTTATCTCTAAGAATTTTACACACCCAGAAGAGGCCATCTTTCCATGTCCAGCAAGATTTTTAAGATGTCAAAGCACCATAAGATGTAGAAAATAAAACCCATGACTAATACAAAGCAGGAGGAGTTTTACAAAAAGGAAATAAAGTCTTTACATACAGGAAAGGTACACAGTAAATTTTATTTAGGAGAGTGTGTTTTAAAGGATTGTTGTATTCATCAGAGTCTTACCTTCCAATGAACTTTGTGCATACCCACAGTGGAGCGCTGGTTAGAATAGAAATGAAGGGCTTTACACCCCATCTTCCCTACAGCCTTCCACAATGGCAGCTCTGATGGTCCTCTATGGAAACCTCACAGCTCTGCTGAGCATACATGGGGCGAATCTTATTCTGGCCCAGGTGAACTACTCAGGGCTAGATAAGTTGGAAACTCATTGGGATTTCTTTATCTGCTTCCTGCTCATGTTTCAGATTCTGTTTAGTACCAAAGACCCAAAATTTAGGGAGAAAAAAATAAAGAATACTTACTTAGAACTCTTTAATTCTGTAATCAACCTGATACCATAAAATTTTTCTCATAATTTCTTCTTAAATAACTTACTGTCCTTCCTTCCTCAATTCACCCAACAATTCATTTCACTTGCAAAAACTACAAAGAGTTTTAAAAGGGGGAACTATTACTCTACCATTTCTTTTTTCCCTTCCTGAGTTCAGAACACTTTTTTCTTTTTCTCACTATAGGTGAGGTGAATATCAATTTTATCCACACAGAATTCAGGTATGACTTCTGATGTCCAACAATGATGGGCTAGCAAACTTATTCAGACCAATCATCCCACGGATAATTACTAAAAATACCAAGTAAAATATGTTTTAACCTTTCTTTAAAGCATCAATAAGCCAAAACATAGTAAGGCATTATCAAGCCAAAACCAAGAATAAATGAGCACACAGAAAAGTAGGCCAAGTCCTGGAAGCTGCTTTTGTTCCAAGGGCATTTGACTATTTGTCCTGTAAAACTGAGCTATGACCTCAATGGATTCCTGCAGTAAAGTGGATGGAAATCAGATTTGCCCTCCAAATGCGAAAAATATAAGGGGAGAACCCCACATTAAGCTAGAGCACAAAGGGATAAATCAGAGGTAAGCCTATTCCTCCCGCCACCCCCAGAGAGCCACAGAAAGACTTTCTTTAGTTCAGTACAAAGCAGGGCAAGAGGAAAAGAAAAACAAAAACCTAACCTTGCAAGGCTGTAACCATAGAAGTATTTGAAGTCCAAATGTGCAGGCCCAAATTTGTTTCACTGCCAAAAACCTAGTTTAGAGTGGTACTTACTGGTATTGTATCTGAGCCTCAAAAGAAGAATAAGCAAAGCTTCTCCAGAGAAAGATACTTTCATCTTATTGCTTTGAGCACCATTGAATAAAAAATAACCAAGCACACAAAGAAACAAGGCACCATGAGCAAGAAACAGGAGGAAGAACAGACAATGGAATTAGACTCACTCTCTTTTGGGTAAATTATAACTCAGTACTCAGTAACTCAGAACCAATCTAAGTTCCAGGGCCTGGCACAGCCTTGGAGGGTCTTTTGGTCTCCAAGGTCTTCTGTCATCTGCTGGATACTAACCCTTCTCTCCTTTAATTTGAGACATTCACTGACCTCTTTCCTCACCACATCCACTACAGAAGACTCTGGTCACTCAGGTAACTCCTGCTCATCCTGACCATAAGACTTTAGTACACTAATCTGCACCTGATTGTAGTCTGTTCCTCTAGAAAACAGGAAAAATTTTCAGCTCCTGGAGCCGTATGATCTCTATGGGCCTCAGGTCCTCTTTGCCTAAAACCTCACACAGGAGCTCTATTTCCTCAAAGAGAAAGTAAGAGAGAATAGAACCCTTTGCAATCAGATCTGTAAACTTAACTGGATGCTTAGTCTTTCACAATCCCTCTTCATCCCCTACTCAGACCCAAGTAAAATGGAAAAGAGATCTCTCCTTTTGTCCTCTCTCTGTCAACCATCTCACCTGTCTCAGAACACGTTCTGTTTCCTCTCTACATTGTAAGAAAACATCCTATATTTACTAAAAATTCTTCTTATTATATGTTTGTTGTATAAGCTCTATCCTCTGGGACTTTGTATTGATATCCAAGCTTTTGGAGTTAAAAAAAAAAAATAATAACAGGCCAAGCACAGTGGCTTCTGGAAGGATGAGTCAGGAGGATCCCTTGAGTTTAGGAGTTTAGTTCTACATCAGCCTGAGCAAGAGCAAGACCATGTCTCTTGTGAAAATAAAAACATTAGCCAACCATTGCATCAAGTACTTATAGTCCCAACTACTCATGAGGCTGAAGCATGAAGATCACTTGAACTCAAGAGCTTGAGGTTGCTGTGAGCTAGGCTGACACCACTGTATTCTAGTCTGGGCAACAGAGTGAGACTCTGCCTCAAAAATAAATAATGAATAAATAAATAAAATCTCTTACCAAGAACCGTACTCTCAGAGTTGAAAGCTCTCACTTTGAAGACCCTCTTTTAAAAGTCAGAGTTAAGAGTTCTCACCAGCTTCTTTGTATTCTCCCTTCTCTTAAGTGTCTTTCAGGCTGAGAGTAAAGGGAAATTAGTAAGAAGGAAAAATATTGAATATTATTCTGTTGCATCAACAACCGTTCTTATCCAGGCACTACAAAAAGAAAACATGAACTAGGTATAACAAAATTATTCTGTGATCAAAATAAGCAGGAGCTGAAGAATTTTGTTTTATAAAAATTCGATCAGTTTGTAAGTTTCAAGAGCAGGCCACTGGCAAATTACTTTAATTTAGCATGTACTTCTCATGACTTGTTCCAAAATTGTGTTACTGAGATAACTGAAGATTTGAAACAAAGATTTATGTTGTTTTTACTTTGTGTTCACTTTGGCTGGTGGCTATAAAGATAGAATGAAACTTTTTTAAATCTCAAAATTAAAAGTGCTATCCTGATACCAGCAGGGGTGCCATGCCACCCCTAAACATCAATAGGGAGGCATTGTTTTTAATAAGAATTGATGTCACAAATTAACAATTCAAAATGACTCTACAGTTTACTCATCGCCTAAAAATATTATAATATGTAACATCATGGAAAGTAATTTAATTTTCACTGAAGTAGAAACTGTTTTCACACAAAACAGTGCAAATTCTCAGATCTTTAAGGATGAAAAAAAGATATATATATATATATATATGTATAAAGAGAAAATAAAATCTGCCAACATTATATTTGGAAAGAAATTCAGAGATGATTTTCCTGCCAGCAATCTTGGGTGTAAACCAAGTAGATAAAGTTATCAGAAAGGATTAATTGGATCCCAATCCATATGTAATTGAGCTGCCACTTTTGGTATACTGGCTATGAATGTGTTCGATGAGAGGGTTCAACCGGAATTGAAATGTCTACAAAGACAAATCAGAAAAAGCAGTAGGAATACAAGGAGATACCCCCTGGTTTTGTTTGCATATTCCTCATTGTGGGTATAGCTAAAGGATATATTAGTCCTATAGAATCAGCATTTATTTTGTATATCTGTGTGGGACGCACATAACAATGACAATCTTCCAAGTTCCAAGCTTTTTAGTATGCAAAAAATATTACCTAGAGCTGAAATTTACAGAGACAAAACTAAAGAGCCTTGCTACTTATTTAGGACTTCAGTTAAGTTTTAGAAATTGTCTCAAAAAGTTGACTCCCTCCATTATTAAGTCATTTATAGGATGTTAGAGCAGAGGGTATGGGTGTCCTAAAGATCAGCGCTTTGGTTTCCAGAGCAGCTATGGCTCCGTCTGCTTGTTCCTCACCCTGAGTCCATGCAGGTGAGCACAGACGCACACCCCCAACTGTGAATAGGGCATTTGTTGTAAGAACCCTGTCATAGAACCTCATAGTCTACTTAACATTTAAGCCTGAGTCAACAAAGCCTTTTTCCCAGCTTTCAAATTCTCTGCGGTGTACTAAAATATTTTTGTAATGAAAATTACAGCCAACTCCATCAGTCATAAAAAAAAGATGGAGACTTTTCATCTTTTGTATTAACCTGGATGGAGTTGAAGCACATTCTTCTTAGTGAAGAATCACAAGAATGGAAAAGCAAGTATCCAATGTACTTAATGTATGAAGACAGTAGATGATCTAATACATGTCTGCATAAGAGAAAAACTCAATTCAATTCAAGTTGGGGGGCGGGGAAACGAGAAAGGGGACAGAGAGAGGAGATTGGTGTGCCCTCACTTAATGGGCACAACGTAAGGGTATTTGGCACACAAATACAAGAGGGGCTTTACTTAACAAATGCTGACATTGTAACCTAGTTTGTACCTTTACATTAACCTGAAATTTAAAAAAAAAAAAATCAGACATAACAGGCCAAGCACAGTGGCTTCTGGAAGGATGAGTCAGGAGGATCCCTTGAGTTTAGGAGTTTAGTTCTACATCAGCCTGAGCAAGAGCAAGACCCTGTCTCTAGTGAAAATAAAAACATTAGCCAACCATTGCATCAAGTACTTACAGTCCCAACTACTCATGAGGCTGAAGCAGGAAGATCACTTGAACCCAAGAGCTTGAGGTTGCTGTGAGCTAGGCTGACACCACTGTATTCTAGTCTGGGCAGTGGCTTCTGGAAGGATGAGTCAGAAGGATCCCTTGAGTTTAGGAGTTTAGTTGGAATAACTCAAATCCCCTGAGTTTACAACTGAGCCACAGCCCTGTCACTGATTCAAGGAGCCAAGTCTTCTCTTGGATCCACTGCTAATTCCAGAAACTGGGCTGATGAATAAGGGGATATTTCAGCTCAATTTTCCTTGAAACTAGGTATCTGGGTTTAGAAAACAGCACTTCAGTTTCTTCCAACTGAGCTGCTCAATTACTTTGCAGTTCTTGATAAATTGGTTGATTGGGCTCAATGCATCTATCACACCAGGTCTCTCCATGCGGCTGATTGCTGTGGAGTGCAATTAGCAGGCCACATTATTTTGAAGACTTGTCCCTACCGTGAAAGAGAAACTCCAAGTCAAATACCCCGGAGCATCTCGCTCCACTGTTTTCTATGGCAAGATTTTCTCCTAAATGAAAGCATTGTTTGTGTGTTTGGTGTTTATTTATTAACAAGCTGACATATTTAGAGAGTGGCTGCCATGAGCAGGGGCTGTGCTGGGCACTGGAGGTCTGTGCTGACCGTGTAACTACCTCGATGGGTCTAATAATCGCCTTGGCACAGTGAACGGCGCTCGGGCCATTCTGAGTGGCCAGACCCTACAGCTGCTGTAAAATGGTCACTGACACGTTTCCTCTTCTATTACAGACTTTCCTTTTGCTGTCCAAGGCCCTCCCCTACCACTGACCCGTCCTCCAGAGGCTTCCCTGTTCTCCCCCATGTGCTCCTGTTACCAAATAAATTGCCCCTCAATCCTCACTCTCAATCCTACTGATCCTAGAACGGCCCTCTGCTCCATCCGTGCCTGGTTTATTTTTCTCGACATTCAAGTAGCAGGGAGGGGGACATCTTTCTTCTCACCGGGGATTTTGAAGTGTTCAAGACACGAGGAAGGTCACGACCCCACGTGGCTTTTGTCTTTGAACAATTCAGGCCTTGGTGTGCTGCAGGGAATCAGACTGGAACTCGGGTTTGAGCCTGAGGCTGCTCACTAGTCGGCGCTCCCGGGGCCACCGTGGTGCTTCGTGTTCCGAACCCCCATAGCTTCCAGAATAATGTTCTGAACCCCCTCGGTTTGTGACGTGCGGTTCATGAGCAAGGCCCACCACGTTCGCAGCTTCCTTCCGCACCCACCTGCCACCCACCCACGCACCCTCCTTGCGCTCTTGTGCAACCCTGGGCTGCAGCGCCCGTGCTTCCTCCACCGGACACCTCCTTCCCACGAGCAGTGAACTTAACTCTTCTTGTCTTATTAGCCCTTCACGCTCAGTTTATCACATGCCATGCACTGTGCTAAGAGCAGCCCTTGGATTCTGGAATGAACCCCAGCTCCGCTTTAGACGCCCTTCGTTTGGGTCCTCTAGCGCTCTGCAAATACCTCTGCTAGAATGTCTCATCAATGCTCAGCCTCGTTCATCTACTCAACAAATATTTACTCTATGACAAGAGAGCTCAACTCAGACAACTTTTCTTTCTTTCTTTTTTTGAAACAGAGTCTTGCTCTATCACTCCAGGCAGAGTGCAGAGGCACCATCATACCTCACAGGAACCTCAAACTCTTGGGCTCAAGTGCTGATCCTAGCTCAACCTTCCTAGTAGCTGGGAACACAGGCAGGCACCACAGTGTGCGGCCAATTTTTCTGTTTATAGCAGACATGGGGTTCTCACTCTTGCTTAGGCTGGTCTTGAACTCCTGAGTTCAAACAATATCCCTCCTCAGCTTCCCAGAGTGCTGGGATTACAGGCATGAACCACCGTGCCTGGCCAACGTACCCAAGTTTTCTACTTTCTGATTGGTATAAGCTAGCAAGGAGGAAAGGCCCTCGAGCAATAACAATTGCATAAGTGTGAGAGGAGGTGAAGCAGATGATTCTGCAGGTGTCAGGGTTCTTAACACAACCCAAGAGGTCAGGAAAGGATCCCTCAGGTGAGGCTAAGACATGCCCCAGGAAAGGAGAACAGCCTTTAAAAGTCTAGAAATGAGAGGGCACATGTTTTGTGGCCTCTCCTCAGGGACTGAGATAAGTTTAATACCAACAGATTCAGGTGGGGTGCTGGGAAGACTCCAAGCTGGAAGATCACAGAGGCGATGGCTGTGGGGGCAGATGTCTTTTAAAATGGTCACTGCAGCTGCCCCTTAGGGACTCGGGGAAACTAATTAGGGCACCCTTAATAATCCAAGTGAGGGAGGGAGTGGACCAGATTAGATGAAACCAACAGGAATGAAAAACTGGGGACAAATTTCAGAGCTGCTGGGGAGGTAGGATTATTGACAACATGTATTGACTTAGTAGGGAAAACACGAGGGAGAAGAAAGAGTCAAGGATAATCCCAGATTGGGGAGTTTAGGTCTTGTGGGTACCCATTCTTGTAACTGGGAATTTGGGGATGAAGAGAGAAGTGGCCTTGAGGGAATGATGACAAGCTCAGTTTAGAACAGGTTTATTCTTTTAAAATAAGCCATAATCCACTCATGACTTGGTGGGCACATGGATTGTTTACATATGTTTGCAATAGTGAATTATGCTGCTATGAACATTCAAATGTAAGTATCCTTTTCATGAAATGTCTTTTTCTCCTTTGGGCAAATACCTAGTAGTGGGATTGCAGGATCAAATGGTAGGCCCACTTTTACATTCTTTGAGGAATGTCCATACTACTAAACTGTGGTATAGGTATACCACAGAATATTCATCTAGGTAAAAGATGGTGATCTAATATTTTTCATAACAACCTGGATAGAATTAAAGACCATTCCCCCAAGTGAGATATCACAAGAATGGAAAAACAAACACCACATGTACTCATTACTAAATCGGAACTAGCTGATCAGCACTTTTGTGCTCGTATGGAAACAAAACTTGGTGAAATTCAAGTGGGGAGTAGGAAAGGGGATGGGTAAATTCCCAACCAACAGTACTTTGCATGAATATACTGCACTTTCTGGTTGAGGGGCACAATAACTTTGACTTAAAATATACAAAAGCAAACTATGTTACCAAAATGTATGTACCCCCATACTACACATTCCAAAATAAAAATAAATAAATAAATAAAAACAATTAGAGCTGTCCACTAGGTATTTGAATATGCACGGATCTAGAGTTCAAAGAAGAAGAAGACAGGTCTGGAAATTTGAAAGTCATTATCATATAGATTGTAATTAAAGCCAAAGAGATGGATATAATCCCATTAGATGTAGGTCTAATGACACAAGGAGCACACATTATTTACCTCGGTACCTCCAGGGTCTCAGACTGTGCCGGAAACATAGGCGCTTTGATAATCTAACTGAATAAATGAATGGATGGATTAATCAATTAGCAAGGTGAAATACAATCAAGTTTATTTTGAAAAATTTCCTTTACATAAAATATTGAAACATAAAAATGTTTGTGGTATTGATATGCATCGACCATGTTTTTTGAAAAGCAGAACTGGAATGGGTACTCTAAAACAAAAAGTTAGGCAGAATCATAACTACTTTGAAGACAAATGAAATGCATTTCATTGGTGTGAATTAAGGCATAGTTACAGTCCAAAAATTACCAAAGCAGATTGCAAATGCTATTTTATCATCATTCGTACGGTGTCTGTGACGGTGCAATTAAATTTGATATGATACATGTATTTTTCTATGCATAACAATTAGAAAGAGACAAAGACATTAAAAGAATAAAGAAAAATAAAAAATGAGCAGCCTTTAAGCCACACACTTGGAACCACATAAACCTGCTTTTAGCAATGGCCTGTCATGGTGGCTTGCATTCCATTTTCAATTCATTCCCCTCACAGAGCTTGTATGTGGTGATACAACAAAACTCTTCTTGTGTATTATCATGGAAATTCTGTAATTACATTCAAAGGGAACTCTTTGAATCTCTTTGTTCTTTTTTTGGGCATAACATTTAAATGTAGGAATACATTCCCTGAGACCAAACAGTGTCTTCCAGCCATGGTAATAAATATAAGTTCTGCTGCTCAAAGAAAGACGAAATCCCCAATAGTTTTAAAGCATGTGTTCCCCCCCTTGATTAAGTTATTCTTGATTCTTTCGTTCTATCAGAATATCTAGAAAGTACAACTCAGAGATTTTTTTTCAATTTGTACTTATAATCCAAGTAATTTGTACAAAGCCAAAAGGTTAATCTCAAGTGAGCCATTATCTCCAGGGCATTGGGGAGGAAAATATTCTGGTGAAAGTCAGGTATGGCTGACATTGTAATGCACCTGCTTGATACGGGGAGGATCTTAAAGCAAATTCTTCAACCTGTCTAGGACTCTCTTCTCATCTATAAAACAAGAGATTGAAATTGGTTAATTCTAAGACTCCTTCAAGGTCTATAATTTTTTTATTCTTTCCTCAGAAATATTTTATTACTTTAAAGTATACAGACTTTACTAAATTTGACTTTGCTTCATTATTTCATCTGTTCTCTATTAAATACCAAATTTTTGTATATACTATGTCTCCCGTCCCAGTGGACACTAGAAGGCTGGGGACACGGCATGAGTTTGGGTATATGGTGACACTAATAATAATGTTTCTATTCTTTGGACATTTCCTATGTGTCAGTCATTGGCCTAGGCATTTGCTCTATCTCATTTAATCTTTATAATACCCCTATATAATAAACACTAATTGATTTAAAAAAAATCTCAATTTTATAAAAGATGAAAGCAACTTGTCAGCCAGAAAGTTCTACTTCTGCATTTCAACACTTCAACCCAGGTCTGCTCTTAGCCACTGTGTTATATCTGGATTTCTGGCTGGTTCCCATTCCGAGGGTTGAAGCAAACCCAGTAAGAGCAGGAAACACTCGAGGGGTGTTGAGTGAAGATCTCAGGGGTGTTTATACACAAAATACAAGGTGAGAAAGCGATGGCTAACCAAAATTATTCTGGAGAGCTGCCCAAACTGTGGTTGTAAGGCTGCAGGAAATATAACGCCCAAAAGGTAGAGGCCATGATGCACGTGGGAAGATGGACAGTGACGTTGGTAGCTTGTGGATTCTTAACAGACTTGTCATCAAGTCTAGGCTAGGCTAGTACTAAGGCTAGGTACAATGCTATTCTGTGGAAAGTTTCCTTCAAACTGTACCTAGTGATGGCATAAGAAAAGAGAGAGTATCTTTAAGACAATGGAAACAGACCTTGGGAAACAGGTGGCAAGTCATTTGTGCTGGAGCTTCTCCCAGTGGCTCACAAAAGGCACAATAGAGAGATTCTCTGACTTGGACAAAGAAGGAAAGGAGAGGTGGAGAAGGTACCCAGGAGGGGATCTCATGTTCCTGGAAGCTGTCGCAAGGAAGATACAAGGTGTGAAGTTGGTGCAGGTGTTCTATAATGCCAGGCACCTCACTTCACATGGTGTAGTCCTCACCCTATTTAGAAAGTTTGTGGTCTTAATGAAAGCTGATGACACTGAAACATCAGAAGTACATAAATGGTTTTCAGCACACACAGCAGCTCTTATAAAGTATTCTTGCTGAAAAAGTTAAATCTGAATCTAAGCAAAGTTCTGCATTAACTACTAGTTTATAGTCTATGCAGGGATACAGAAACATGTCAGGTAACACCAAGAGGAAGTAATCATCCAAATCCTATATTCTATAGGACAAGTGATACAGTTTCTCCAACAAATTATTGAAATAAAGAGAGCTAGGTTGGGGGCAGCACCTGTGGCTCAAGGAGTAGGGCGCCAGCCCCATATACCAGGGGTGGTGGGTTCAAGTCTGACCCCAGCCAAAACTGCAAAAAAATAAAAATTAAAAATAAAAGTTTGGGTGGCCCCTGTGGCTCAAGAAGTAGGGTGCCAGCCCCATATGCCAGAGATGGTGAGTTCAAACCCAGTCCCGGCCAAAAACTGCAAAAAAAAAAAAAAGAGAGAGAGAGAAAGAGAGAGCACTAGATTGCTTAATACATATTAATTTCAAAATAAGCAGTTAATTTAATAATGGAACTTCTAGTAATTTCTCTTAAGTAAACAATGAGACAACAGAGGGCAAGTGTGAGTATATGAGTGTTTATTGCTATGTTGCTTGTAATGGCAGAAATACTGAGCATCCATTGAAAAAATGCAGTATTAGGACAGAAAAATAAATTAAGTGGGGGGAAGCAAGTTATGAGCAATAGTATCAAAAAACCTAGATTGCAATGTAAAAGACTCTTTCTACTATTGGATCTTAGGTGATTAAAGTCTCTATTTCATGGAGAGGCTCTGACAATAATGCAATAATGTTAAGTGCAGGCCTGACAGAGTAAACCCTCCATATGTACCATGTTTACACCACTCCTGGAGTGGGCACCTCTATCTACAAAGGAAATTACAGAGAGATTCTTTTTCCACTTTCTATTTTAGATAGACTTTCATTATCATTCAACTCTAAAATTTTTGTCATTTTCATTGTCAGAATATGTGTTTGCATCCATTTTTTATAAATTAATAAGCTTAATTTTAGTTTTCTGTTCATAGGAAAATGGAACAGAAAGTACAAGGTTTTCATTTACCCCTTTTCCCATACATGCACCACTGTCCCTCCTATCAACAGTGTATCCTTTTTAAACCATGATGTTTTGGCAACAGTTTTAATACTTTTAGTGGCTAATTTGATGTTTAATTTTGATATTTAATAGCCAATCATTAGAGAAAGTGTTTTGTGTGATCTTGTATCTTTAAGAATTTATATTTATACTTTCATTTTCCTAGGTAACCTAATATACAATACACATTAAAAAGAAGGCCAGTTTCTGTATGTGGTGTCCTATATGTTTTCTCTGTCACCCACCATTTTTAACCTATATTTTAAAATCTGATTGTAATTGTGGATTTGTCCATTTTTCCTCATAATTTTTCTTACAGTGTTCTTGTATTTTCATGGTTATGTAGTGGCTCTTAATCCTCAGGGATCTTTTTTTACCTTCTCTTCCATTTTCTTATGCAAATGGTTTACATAAGGCAGTCCAGAGGAGGAGGAATGGGAGACACGGGGAAGACTTTAAGCAGTACAGAAGTGAGAACAGTGTCGTGGTTACTAATTTATTCTCTGAATGACATCGATTTAGACTGAAGTCCAAGCTCAGAGGCTGGTCTCCGCTAAGCCTCGATTTATTCTTCTGCAAAGTAGGATAATATTAGTAACACCCATAGTACCCATCTCAATCCAAATCTATACCTTTGAGATGCTTGGAGTAAAGATTGAGGCATTGCAGAATCCTGGCAAATTTTTTTCAAAGTCCTAATTGGGAAATAAATCGATGTTGTCTTTGAATAATAGACGAGCTTGACAGAGTTCACTATTGGTAGTAATAAAAAGGAAATTATTTTTTTTAAAAAAAGCTTTTTTTCCTAGCTAAACTAAAATCCCCAGGTTGTAATTACAGTGTTAACTAGTCAGTGCTCCTGAATTGCTAATTCATTATCCCAGTTTCACAGGCATTGGGGGAGCTGAGAGGGAAGGAGAAAGTCCCTGAATTCTTCATTTCATTCATGACATGTTCCAAAGACAAAAGGAAAACTTTCCTCGATTGTCATTTTGTGAGTAAATTCTAACCAAACCAAAGTAATTTGTTAATTTATTCCTAATACCTTTAATATCTAAAAAAAAAATCTTACAATAGTCAAAGTAATAAGGGAACTTTATTTATTGCCTTTTCCTTTCACTGTCCTGTAAGACCCTCCGGCTCTTTGTCTTTTTTTTTCATGAAAGTTCATAAAGTCAAATTAATCTTCTCACAAAATACATTCAAAGACGTGAGCTTCAAAGTCGTGTGACAAAGAACCACAAACAAGATGGCTTTCTGAATAACAAAGTTTACCTTCACAGCTGTTACAGGCTGTGTCTTGATCTTTCCTTATATCTAAAAGCAAATTCTAAGCAAAATTATTTTAATAAATACAAAACCTCATGCAGCATCATCAATAAGACTGCAAGAGATCCCAGGGCAGCAGGGAATTGTCTTGAGTTAAAAACAGAAAGCACTAAATATATGAAACTGTACAGCAAATTGGATCAGATTAGTCATTATAAAAGCAGCTCCTGAACTGAGGTTTGTTCACAATAGCAAACCTACCTGTTTATGGCTTGAAAATCCTTTCAGCAAATAACCTGTAAGTGTTGAACTTGGGAAGGAAAAAAGATTTGCTGTTAACCAGAGAACATCTGTAAGTAATTGCCCATACACTCATATCCCAACTTCAGAGGTGCGATACAGAGCTGTCTGTATCTGAAAATATCAGCTACTTAAAGCAAGAAGCTAAGCTAGATACTGAAAAGAAAAAATATACCCTGAAAATAGATTTCCCAGATTCCTCCTAGCTGGGGAACCTACTGTTAGTTTCTGATTGAGATTTTTAGAAAACAAGTAAAGCATTTGAAATCAAAGTGCAATTGCATCCAGCATTTAATTTTCCAAGATTCAGCCACACCAGCTTTATTATACACAGTTCATACATTTCAAAACTCTAAAAATATTTTTTCTAGTTCAATGAAAAGGTTATTTGCAAAACCAAGGTTTATCAAGAGTTTGTGGTGACCTTTTAAAATAAGTAGACTAATCAGTTAAAAACAGTCAGTTATATGTTTTTATTTGCATTTCCATTTATAAAAATGACAATTCTTCCTTAAACAACTGTCACTATAATTGACAGAGTATATGCCTTTATTCTTTATCTGTTTGTGAGCCCCTGAGTACTGAGGTGTAAAGAAGGAGGGTATTGTTTGGGACACTAGCTAAATTCATGGCTTTAATCGGCCATGTGGTTAGAATCCAGTGTGGTGCCTGCAGGGATTGAAACAGGGAAGGAGAGTCAGCCCTGAAGAACCAAAGGGCAATAGCCGGGCATCATGGGGGGCACCTGTAGTCCCAGCTACTCAGGAGGCTAAGGCAAGAGAATCGCCTAAGCCCAGGGGTTGGAGGTTACTATGAGCTGTGTGATGACGCAGCACTCTACCAAGGGCGATAGAGTGAGACTCTGTCCCTACCAAAAAAAAAAAAAAAATTAAAAAATAAAGAACCAAAGGGCACAGTAACTGATCTCCAATACCAGGGAGGGCCCAGACTGAATAAACAAAATCCTCATTCCACCAACCATTCACGTTGAAGGAAATTGCTTTTCCAAACTGTCTTCCATAAGTGTTCACTTTTCAGAATCTTTTCCCTCTTGTTAACCTAAGAACACATGGCGGAGAAAAAGTTGAAAGTTTGATGATAAGTGATATTTACCAACAGATTGAGATGGGTTTCACCCAAGATTTGTGGCTGAAGTATGGGTAGACTGTGTCGCATAAAAACTGTGCAAACTCGAGGTCCCACAGCAGGACATGACACCATATTTTAGAAAAAATTTGGTTCCTGAGCAATCTTGCTACTGGAGCCAACCCTTGACACTTTCTCTACTTTCAGAGCCTGGGAGGCGCTAGAGTCTCTCAGCATATATACAGCAGTTATCATCTGGCTCGCTTCCATTACACGGCCAAGCACTTATTTTTGTAGGAAAGAAGGAAAGCAGGGATTCAGAGAACTTGAGTTATTTCTTAGGTGTTGAGCTGCACTTGGCCAAAAGTCATTCTACTTGGCCTACATTCATGCAGCTTGTCTTTCTCCAAACAAGCTCTTCATTCTCTCGCCTGTGTGTTTTGCAAATTCCGGAGTCTCCACTACATATTTCGTCACTTAGCAAACTCCCATTCAGCCTCACAATGAAAGCCCAAGCCTCACATCCCCTGAAGAGTCCTCCCTAACTCTGCCTCTCAAGATTGTCTTCATCTTCACAAAATAACCTATATATACGGTAAACTAATTACTGCCTCAGGTACCTGTCCACTACCAGTGTGTGCAGGTGCCGCGTGTTTCCTGTATTGAATGCCGAAGTCTGAGCTGGGGCTCAGAAAACATGTTGAACGAATGAATGAATATATCCACACTTACATGTTAACACCAGAAAGTTAGCCCATTGGAGCAGAGACTGTGCTTGTTTGTTACCAAAGAATATACTGATGATTCTCAGGCATATCCCCCTTAAATAAGGAAAATGGAAAAGCAAACATCCTGGAACCTGGCATTAACTTAATAAATATCTCTTGAATGGATTAACATTTTTTAATGAACAGCTACACTTCTACTTGGCAATTCTATCAAAAATTGAAATGGGAGTTTCCTTAAAAGAAAATAATCAAATAATCTCTTCAACATCAAAAAGCACTCTTTTTTTTTTTTGAGACAGAGTCTCACTATGTCACCCTGGGTAGAGTGCCGTGGCATCACAGCTCTCAACCTCCAACTCCTGGGCTCAAGCAATTCTCCTGCCTCTGCCTCCCAGGTAGCTGGGACTATAGGCGCCTGCCACAACGCCCGGCTGTATTTTGGTTGCAGCTGTCATTGGTGTTTGGCGGGCCCGGGCTAGATTCAAACCTGACATCTCAGGTGTGTGTGGCTGGCGCCTTAACCACTTGAGCCACAGGTGCTGAGCCAAAAGTGTTTGGATCCTGTTCTTGAGGCCAAAAGAATCAGTAGCACAAGTAGAGATATGACTTAGTAGCAATATAGTTATAACAAGATAATATTTTTTTTTCTGCAGTTTTTGGCCGAGGCTGGGTTTGAACCCACTACCTCCGGCATACGGGGCCAGCGCCCTACTCCTTTTAGCCACAAATTCTTTTTATGTAACCACGTTGTCTTAAGGAAAGTGTGATGTTTCAGATTGAGAACAGGGGAATAAAATGGTACACATTCAGCTTTATGACTCAGAAGCAGGCTTTTGAGAATCAAAGAGATTTCTTGAGGGAAGCCAGCAACCGTGGATAGACACGGAAAGAGATTAGATGAAGGGCAAGACCCCAAGCCCCATAGCTCCCAAGAAGAACCAGCAGGTACTGAACAGTACCTACAGTCAGGGGGCGAAGGCAAAGAGCACGTGACCTGTGGTGCCACCGGGAAGAGACTTGGTGGACATGACGATGGTTGACGTCATTAGACTTCCCAGAACTGTTGGAGCTCAGTACCTGGGGAAGCTGAGCTCACTGATGACAACCCAAGGAGCACGTCACACAGCGTGGGTGGGGGAGCTACGTTGCTATTCCTTCGATCAACAGTTTCTATGGCACCTGTTGTTTTTCTAGCCCAAGAACATTCACCTGTATCCTAAGACTTTTCCGAACTCCATCCATACTACCGCATGTGAATAATCCCCATTTTTTAGTTATTCAGGGTATTCATTCCCTTAAATAGCGCAAATGAGAATCCTTGGCTTCTAGTGTGGGAAGGGATCCAGTGTGGTGTGAGAGACAGCAACACAGCCCTGGTACTTAGGAAACACCAGATGGTGATCAAACTACCCTTATTACACAGATTTTAAATGAGAAATTAAGTTGTCTGCAAACTATGTGAATCACGAGTGAGATTAAACTAGCATAATCTCAGTTCAGAATGTAATAAATCTGGTGAGATCATATCAGTGTTCGGATCTTTTCCTAACAAACATGAGGAGCACAGATTCAGAAGAATATGGACAGGATGGTCATACGAGGATAACCCAAGGCACTGGGCACACACAGCCAGGGAAAGACTTAGGTGAAGCTTTTTGGCAGGAGCACGGAGCTCATTAGTGCACTCCCCTGAGCTGATACTCACAGAGTGGTCCAAAGACCAAGTGTCCAAAATCAGGTGGTTGACAAGTTGGTTAAAATGGTGCCAAAGGACTTCTGATGAGTGAGCATGATAGTTAGCTGCTGTGGTAGTCGGACTTCTGACTCTAAGCATCTTTCATTCTGTGAGATAAAGATAAACCATTCACTTAATTATTCAACAAACATTTATCGAGCACTTCTGTGCCAGGTACTATGTTTAGTCCTGGAGTTATAAAAGAACAAAATCAGACATGACCTATTATGTAGCTTACAGTCTAGAGCAGTGGTTTTCAACCTTCATAATGCGGCGACCCTTTAATACAGTTCCTCATGTTGCGGTGACCTCCAACCAACCATAAAATTGTTTTTGTTGCTAAGTAGCAGTGAAAATAATTTTATGGTTGGGGGTCACCATAACATGAGGAACTGTATTAAAGGGTCACGACATTAGGAAGGTTGAGAACCACTGGTCTAGAGGAGATAGGATAAACTTTAATAAAATAATTACACAAGCGAATACAAATTTCAATGGTGACAAGTATCACAAAGGTGGATACTTCCACCCTTGACAGCAGGCAGCCCACCTGATGCAGGTGTCCATTCCCTTCCCCACCTGAAGCACTCTCCAAACTCTCTGATCATCGTTGCTGTTGCCTCCTCCTCTACCTTTTTCTTCTCCTCCTCCTCTCTCTCCTTCTTCTCTCCCTCTCTCTTTCCTCCCACTCTTCTTTCTTCTCTTCAAAGCATCCCTGTCTCTCCCCACCTTCCAGAACGCAAAGCCTGTGTTCCTGACAGCATAGGCTGGAACAATATCTGACACAAGAGGGCCCAGAGCCTACCAAAGTCCTTGAGTCCGAAGACATGAAAGGCCCAGATCCACTCCGGGAAAAGGGAGAGGGCAAAGAACAGAGAAGGAAGCACAAAACAATAGTTAACAAATAACCTATGCACTCATCCCCAATGTAAGCAATTGTAGTAGGACATGCAAACAGGTGCTACTTTCAAGGTAAGTCTCCAGAGACAACTTTTGATCCTTTCCTCCAGGGCAAAGGAAGGTAGTTAAATAAAAGGCTCAGCTGAAAGTCCCCCAGAAATAAGTCTAAAATTGCTCAGATATAGCAATTGAGTTGAGTCAGTAGCCAAGAAAACAAGAAGATGAAGAGAAATGGGCAGAGGAAAAGACACAAAATGAATACAAAGAATGGTTGGATGGATGGATTGAAATATGCATGAATGAAAGTTTCCAGCTCCTAAAAGCTTTAAACCAGAAACACAGAACGTTTTAAAATCAATCCTTAGAATCACTCCATTAGTGAGATATTGGCAAGCAAAAATGACCCACTCAAAGGGTTTGGTAGAGAAGGGTTTTAAGAAGCAGAAGAGCGGGCAGGATCAATAAAACTAATACGAGATGGTGAGGTACACAGGACGAGCAAGAGTGGGTAGCTGTATCATCCTTAGGCCTGGAAGGAAACAAACCAAGTGAGAGAGGGACCACCCAACCAGAACAGCAACCTCTGAGCACAGCTAATGTAGCCACTGCCAGAACTCTGAGGAGTAATTGGAAAGGAGGTACACAGGACTCCCCCATTTTCTGCCTTTTTCTCCAATGGCTGAACCCAGCTAGAAACCAGAAAACAAGGGAGCCTGGGGGATGTGTCCTCAAAGGCCAGAATCCTCAGGCACAGGGTATGTAAGAGAAGAGCAGATGGTGGATCAAAGCGGGGAGGATGGCGCCAAGTGCAGTGTGGTTACCTGTGATGAACGCCTACGCCCTCAAAGGAGATTAGTTCATTCCCGAAATGAAACAAGTGAAGAAAAGATTAGTAATTGTCAAGAGTTTAAAAGGAGGTTGGGTTGGCAGAGAGGAGGATTGGCTTTGAAAAGACAACATCAGTGGTCCTTGAGAGGATGAAAATACTCTGTATCTTGATATATTTATGTCAATAACCTACCTGTCCCATTGTACTATAGTTTTGCAAGATAATACCTTTAGAGGAAACTGGGTAAAATGGACATAAGATTTCTAGTATTATTTTTACAACAGAATGTGAATTATAATTATTTCAAAATAAAATGTTTAATTGAAAAAGAAAAAAACAGGTTAACTTAAGATCAGATGCTGGACATTTCCTCATCTTTGTTTATTATCAAAGTATAATTATTTGCTAACCAAAAAGACTGAGTCTTCCATATGATGTACAAAGAAATTTGTAACTTCTAGGATTCTTAGTAATAGTCACTGAAAAGAATAAATTTCTCTAAAAATTCCTCCCTCTTCAACCCGACAACATCTTTTGAATATTTGGGATTTGAAAAGTCCCAAATACATCCGCAAATAGCCTTGGTCTGTTAAGATATTGAAGAAAATGCATGCTTGAGCTTGTGGAGGCAGAGAGAACTGAGAACAGATGTCTTTTAGAAATAATAAAAGAAACAAAGCAGGGGGAGTGATGGCAGTTCTTCAGATATTTGTTCATTCTCTACCTTGTTCCATGGCAGTATTCAATGCAGTGCAATAAAAGTTGCACACTTGCTGTGGAAAACAGGAACTACTCTATTATTAAAAAAGATGAATGATAACAAGTATTAGCAAAGATGTGAAAGAAAAAGAACCCTTGTACACTAATCGGTAGAGATATGAATTAGTATAGCCACTATGGAGAATAGCATGGAGTTTCCAAAAACATCTACCAATAGAACTACCATGCGACCCAGCCATCCAACTTCTGGACATACATCTTACAAAACTGAAATGGGTATGTTGAAGAAATGTCCGTAGTCCATATCCTCGCACATTAACCAAGATATGGAATCAACCGAAGACTCCATCAACAGATGAATGAATTTTTTTTTAATGTATACAATGGAATCCACTCTTTAAAAAGAATGAAATTCTGTCACTTGTGACAACATGGGTGAATGTAGAGCATGTTATGCTAAATGAAATAAGCCAGGCACAGAAAAATATAGACTGTGTGATCTCTCTGATACCTGGAATCTAAAAATCTGAATTCACAGAAGTAGAAGCAAGGGAGGGGGGTGCAGGGTGGAGAAAAGGAGAATGTTGGTCAAAGGGTACAAAGTTTCAGTTAGAAAGCTGAACATGTTTTGGTGATCTAGTACACATGAAAGTGACTATAGTTAATATATTGTATATTTCAAAGTTGATAATAACATAGATTTTAAATGTTCTTACCACAAAGAAATGATAAGCATGTGAGGTAATAGATATGTTAATTAGCCTGTTGTGCTTATTCCACAAGGTACACATGTATCAAGATATCATACTGTAGCCATAATTATATACAGTTATTTGTCAATGAAAAATAGAAGTTAGGGCAGTGCCTGTGGCTCATCGAGTAGGGTGCCGGCCCCATATACCGAAGGTGGCGGGTTCAAACCCAGCCTCGGCCAAACTGCAAAACAGAAAAATAGCTGGGTGTTGTGGCGGGCGCCTGTAGTCCCAGCTACTCAGGAGGCTGAGGCAAGAGAATCGCCTAAGCCCAGGAGTTGGAAGTTGCTGTGAGCTGTGTGATGCCATGGCACTCCACCAAGGGCAACAAAGTGAGACTCTGTCTCTACAAAAAAATAAATAAATAAAAAATTAAAATTAAAATTAAATTGAAAAAAGAAAAATATCAACTCAAAACCAATTAAAGATTTACATGTAAGACCTGAAACTGTAGAACTAAAAAAAAATTAAAGGTACACTAGAATTCTTTTTAATGTGTGAATAAATCCAAATGAAGAGAAAGCCAGAGTCCTAACCATGAGACACAGTCAAGAGCAGGGTTAGTACACAGTGTACAAGCAGGAAATTGTGTATACTCTGAGAAGGAGACTCACCATTTTTTTTTAAGTTGATTATTTGAGACAGAGCCTTACTCTATTGCCCAGGCTAAGAGTGCTGTGGTGTCATAGTTCACAGCAACTGACTCTTGGGCTCAAGCGATCCTCTTGCTCAGCCTTCTAAGTAGCTGGGACTACAGGTACCTGTCACAATGCCCAGCTAGTTTTTCTATTTTCAATAGAGATGGGCCTCACTGTTGCTCGGGCTAGAACTCCTGAGCTCAAGCAATCTACTTGCCTCAGTCTCCCAGAGTGCTAGGATTACAGGTGTGAGCTAACAGCCAGTGCAAAAAGCTAGCATGATCTATTATAGGATTATAAGATAAAACCTGACTTGAAAGACATCTCTTTGTTATGTCCTCCTGGGAGGTGACATTATAGCTTATTCAACATCTTTAGAATTAATAATACTTATTTGAGAGTTCAGTAAAATAAATTCCAACAGGAACCTAAGTAAAGCAGGTTAGGCATACATTTTACCACCTTTGATTTGGGGACATATTGGAGTGTGTTCAGGAGGAAAGAATTACATTCTTTATAAAATCAAATAATTTTTTCAACCAAGTTTTGAATAAGTATTAGTGGGATAGCAAACTCTAATCTCTATAACAATGTTTTTCAACATTTTTAATCTCACGGCATACTTGGACCTATAGTTAAACTTCTGTGGCACTTTTTTTTTTTCTTTTTTTGCAGTTTTTGGCTGGGGCTGGGTTTGAACCTGCCACCTCTGGCATATGGGACCGGCGCCCTACTCACTGAGCCATAGGCGCCACCATGTGGCACATTTAAATTACATTGATCAAAAAAAAAAAAAGAGTGGGAAAAAACCAATATATTTACTCTACTTTGAGCTTCTTTCAAAAATAATTTAATTAATAATCTTTAAAAATTTTTGCAGCACACCTAAGATCCTCTCACTGCACACAGGTTGAAAATCCAAGGGTCCAAGAAGGTCAGATAAGGAAGAGAAGTAGATATTTGTCAAATACAAAGAAACACTGAAAACATAATGAGAAAAGGTCCTTTGACAAGATGGCCTCCATTTAGGTCAATGACAGGGTCTGGTAAAGACCGTGCAGCCTGGAGTCTACTGTTCATCTCCAGCCTGTTGATATCATAACCGAAACAGGAGCCACAAGTCACCAGAGTTCTTATCTTCCCGTCAGAGTTCTGTTACAGAAAACAGACGCTGCTCTAGCTATTTTAAGCCTTGAGGGCAAAGGGGTTCAACACAGGGAATTAGGTGCATCCCTTGTGTCCAGGCTGGGCCTCCAGGAATGACAGCGAGAGAAAAACGAAGATCCAGCGGGAAGGAGCCCGCTGACTGTGCCTCAGCCAGGAGGATGGGGACTCAGGCGGCTTCCCTAAACTGCTAGCTCTAAGAACCAGCCAGGGATTAGGAAGCCACTGCCACTGTTACTGTTGGCCAAAGCAATATGACCCACCTGTTAGGTCCACACCAGCAATGAAAATAACAACAATATCTTAAAGATGCTGCTGACCCCACCTCTTGACCCTTAGAAAGCTGGTGGCAAAAACACTGCTATAAAAAACCCCAAAGCGTCCGTGATGAGATCGTGCCTGCCACCAGATGCAGCTGGAACTGCTGCCTTTTAAATCTCACTTAAATGTGTCAAAGCTTAAGCTGAGTCATGTCTGGATGCCCAGCTTAAAAAGATCTTTTTCAGCTGTCCACGCTCTAGGTGTGTGGTGGGAAAAGGGGCGAGAGGGGGAGCAGAGCATGTATGTAGGGAATGTATGTAAGTAATAATCCATTTTATCTGCTATATTTATTTTTATGCAGAACTCACCAGAACTTTTTAATGCTTGCAATTAATTCAATTTAAAAAAATAATTGATGGGCAGGCCAATAGAGTAGAGGTCAAGAAAATACATCTGTGAACAGGTTCAGCTTCTTGACAAGTAACTGAAGGGTAGTTTGGGTACACTTCAGTGCATGGAGGAAGAAAAGGTCAAGTTCTGTTCCCCTCCCTGCAATGCCCTCCCACCACCCCCCAAAAGATGAATAACAAGGTGTATAGTGCACTTAAATTGCATTCGTTATTACAAAGGTAGCAAATGTTTGGTGAGATCGTTTCAGTCTCTGCTCTCTCACTGTCCCCTGCCACTGCCCAGATGTAACCTAGAACAGCAGCATGAAATCAATCAGGCTTGGCTTGGCGCCCATAGCTCAGGGGTTAGGGCACCAGCCACATACACCCAGGCTGGTGGGTTCAAACCTGGCCTGGGCAGCTAAACAACAATGACAACTGCAAAAAAAAAAAAGTAGCCTGGCGTTGTGGCAGGTACCTGTAGTCCCAGCTATTTGGGAGGCTGAGGCAAGAATATCACTTAAGCCCAAGAGTTTCAGGTTGCTGTGAGCTGTGACGCCACAGCACTCAACTGAGGGTGACATAGTGAGACTCTGTCTCAAAAATAAAAAGTAAAGGGTGGCACCTGTGGCTTAAAGGGGTAAGGTGCCGGCCCTATATGCCAGAGGTGGTGGGTTCAAGCCCAGCCCTGGCCAAGAACTGCAAAATAAATAAAATAATAAAATAAAAAAAAAATAAAAAGAAATCAATCAGACTTTACTGTGTTGGAGGTTGAACATGCTAGGATCATTCTTCGTTTCAGGTCTTCTGCTAAGGGAAAGGTATAGGCAAGGTGTTGGGCTAGTGAGAGAACCTTTCCACTGCAAGTAGGTGTAGGGGGTTCCATTTGGCCTGGGAGTGCAGTGACTGAGGAGTGAGTGATCTCTCCAAAGTGGAGAGTTCACGTTCAGCTTGGCAACAAAGGTAATTCCTTATAACGTATTTTATTGCTGAGCAAACAAACACAGTTCTCTGTATGAGATGTGTTTTACAAGCTCTGTGGTCATCTCAGAATGGTCATGCTTATTATCAATATTTGAATATCTTAGAGAATGTCTTCCTCTTTTAGTAAACATTCAAAAAGAAACTATAATTTATATTTTAATACACTGTAGGCAAATATTTAAAGTTCAATAGGACCTTCCCCCCACCAGCTTATGTTTCAGTAATGTCCCCTGTTTATTGTGTTCCTGTTTTCACTAGAAAGTAAACATCCTTTAGTCTTCTGTTTCTTATCTAATGAAGAAGAGTAGCAATCGGCACTTCTCAAAGCACTTGGGTCAACAAGACATTTCCTTTTCAAGGCATTTCATCAAATCCACAGTGATCTATTATATAATTTCACTTACATTTAGCCAAAGTCAAATCAAAGGCTTGGGCTTCTGGCTTTTATGCTCCCTACTGTCTGACATAAATTTGAGACATTTGTAATATGCATATTTTGCCCGTGTGTGTGTGTGTGTGTGGAGACAGGACAGTACAGCCCTCATGTGTGCTTGTGTGCTTATCATCTTTTCACATATTATCTTACTCAGTTGTTAAAACCATGTGAGAAACAGGTCATCTATTATCTCTGTTTTACTGAGGCTCAAAGAGGTTGAGTGGCTTCATCAAGATAGCCAACGAGTGAAGCATCAGGACCAGATCAGGATCCTTTATCTCTGCGGGGATCCTCCATTCCTGCTCTCTTTTTCCTAAACTACACGGCGTCACATAGAAATCATAACTACGACCAGGGAAGGTGGGGAGCAGAAAGGGCATCTCTTTCTCTTCTGGGAAGAGCTGCTCTTGCCCAGGACCAGAGCCCTGTGTATTCAGCACTCCAGAAACGGAAAATTGTTCCGCAGCCTCTTGAGTCCCTGAGCAGAACCTTAGTTCATCCGGAATTTGGGTTCTATGTTGTTTTTCCAGTCCTCTTACAGATTGGAGAACTACTGCTGAATCTTAATGTTGTTTATCTTATCAAAATACTTACGTATATTAATTGTAATTAATCTAGAAAAGTGGAGTTTCATAAAGATAAGAAATTAGTCATTGCCATTGACCCCACCATTTGAATATTTCTATCACTAAAGGTTTGCTGTGTATTTTTTTCTTTTCTTTTATTAAATAATTAATTTATTTATTTACTTACTTATTTTGTAGAGAAAGAATCTCAGTTTATCACCCTCGGTAGAGTGCTGTGGCATCACACTGCTCACAGCAACCTCCAACTCCTGGACTCTGGCGATTCTCCTGCCTCAGCCTCCCAAGTAGCTGGGACTACAGGTGCCTGCCACAATGCCCAGCTATTTTTTTGTTGCAATTTAGCTGGGGCTGGGTTTGAACCCGCCACCCGCGGTATATGGGGCTGATGCCCTCCACACTGAGCCACAGGTACCACCCCTATATTTTTTTCTTTACAAATGTTAACATTTAGGCCAGATGCAGTGGCTCACGCGGGTTATCCTAGCACTCTGGGAGGCCAAGGCAAGAAAATCACTTGAGCTCAGGAGTTCAAGACTAGCCTGAGCAAGAGCAAGACCCTGTCTGTACTAAAAATGGAAAAATGAGCCAGATGTCTTGGTAGGCACCTGTAGTCCCAGCTAGTAGGGAGACTGAGGCAGGAGGCTTGTCAAACTAGGAGTTTGACATTACTGTGAGCTAGACTGATGGCACGGCACTTTGGCACTCTAGCCTGGGCACAAGAATAAAGCTCTGTTCAAAAAAAAAGTAAACATTTAAAAATGAGATTATGCTGTCTATTATTTTTTTCAATGTGTTTTTCTTTTCTCTAGAAAATAGAAAAGTTTCACAAGTATATTTCCGTCTTATTAACTGGTCTTCTCTAAGAACCTTTTTAATGACTTCTCTAATGAACCTTTTTAATGACTACTCATTGTATGGTGTCAGAGTCTACTTCATATCCTAGGCTGGAATTTTTTAAAATTTTATTTTAATAGATTTAGGATATACAAATGGTATTTGTGGATGGATGAATTATAGTGGAGAATTCCAGGTTTCTAGTACACCTGTCATCTGAATGGTGTACGTTATCCCCAATACGTAAGTTTTTATTCCACGCCCTCATCTCCTCCTCCCTTTTCTAAGTCTCCGGTGTGCACTTGGTAGCCCTGTACGACTGTGCATTCTCTTCTTCACCATGGTAGATGTGTGTATGTACGCCGTGTTTGTTTTGTTTCTTGTCTCTGATGAAGAACGCAATCCGACCCCTCTTACGTTCTCTATGCTTTATCTCACCCTTTGCCTCCCAGACAAAGCTGATTGGATGAGGCCAATCTATTCGCATTCAGGAAGTAATCTAAATCACTCCAGAATTTTAACTAAGAGACCCAGAAAAGGAAGTAGAAATGAGGCATTTCAAAAGAAAAATGCCTAATACTTGCAACCAAAAGAACCTTGACTAAAACCCACTGATAAAGCTTCTTTTTACCTATGTGTGATTGTTTCTTTAGAATAATTCTTAGAATTGGGGTTACTAGATCAATTTTTAACAGTTTTAAGGCTTATATTGCCGAATTACTCTCTAGAAATATTGAATGAGGTTACTTCCCTCCCAGTCACCACTAAAAGTCAATTTATTCTCCTACTTGATTTTGAAAATGGTGTCTTGTCTTAAGTTGCATATCTGTGATTTCTGAGTGAGTTTTAACATTTTCTATAGGGATTGGCCATTTGTATTTCTGCTTTGGTTAATTTCCTGTCCATATCATTTGCCTATCTTTTTCTGTTGGAGTAATTATAATTTTCTCATTGATTTAAAACAACTCCTTAGAAGTTACAGATTTTAATCTTAATCAGGACCTTTTTTCACTGTGAGCTAGAGGGAGTTTGGTGAAAGGGCAGGAAATGACGGACCAAGGGTTTGATTGCATGTAGGTGAAGATCTGCAGCCAGAACAAGGCTGGCCGAGGGAGTCCCCCTCACCCCTGGACCAGTGCCTTTTCTTCTTGGGCACTCACAGAGATTTTCGAAGAGCACATAAACACAGATATACTTAAGGCAATTTCTAGATTTTCAAATTTTGTATAATTCGTTCATAAAATTGATATCTGAGAAATCCTATCCTCCCTCCCTTTTTGAATAACTCTCTCATTTTATAAAAGCTTGCTAGCATGATTTGTACTGGGGTATAAAATACTCCAGAGTTCACACAAAAGGAAAATTTTAAATACTGACGTTGAGATCAACATCAAATAAGATGTTGAGAAAAATGAGTGGCTCTAATGCCTAACAAATTTCTTTGCAAGTCAAACGGTTACTAAATCTTTGCCTTCAATAAAATTCAAAGAGGTCACAATTCAGCTGTCAGTTGATAGATTATTAAATTTTTTATTATAGAGCACTACGTGCCTATAACTCAAAGGGAATTGAGTGACATTATTATAACCACCTTCATTCCCATCTACAGGAAAAAGATTTCTCAATGTTTGCATTAACAGATACATTCTCAGGAACTTAAAATTCTTATTATTAATAATTATCTATTGTGACAGTTGCAATATATTCAGGTTGTTTCGCACTTTCATGTGCTCTGTGCATCAGGATAGTGTGAGCTACCTGAAGGTAATAAAGAAACCTAAACCCTCAGGGACGTAACACAACAAAGTTTCTTGCTCACTTACACCAATTTGGTGCCGATAAGGAACCCTCCTTGGAGATGCCCTTCCCGGGTGTTTCTAGATAGCTCTGCATCCAGGTTGTATCTCTGCCATGAGAGAGAGAGGGAGAGAGAAATCCAATCCCCTCTTGTCTGCCTCGGACAGGAAATAATACATCCTTTCTGCTCACACTCCCGAGGGAAAAACTAAGAAATATAAACTTCTCGGATCTCCAGGAAAAGAATAGGGTGTGGTGAGCTCAGAGCTTTATCTGTCACAGGTACTACTGATAATAATTGCAATGACCACTGATCCAAATGAATTGTCTTTTATAGCACTTTGTGGTCTTAATTAATTTCATTTTATTTTTATTATAGAAAGCTATATGAAGGTAAATAATCAAATACTCTTATGCACAAAAATACATTTTATTTGTACAAAATTCTATAAAGAAATACAAATAAGACCTCGAAGAAAAAAAGGAATGATGGAAGGTGCCCATCTCTTACCTAGTGGATGACGGTGGGCACCAAGTCACTTACTACTCACGTTCCATCGGGTATGTTACAAGTTGAGTAAAAGCGCTACTTTAAAAAGCCAGTATTTACAAAAGACCATAAATTACATCCTTTGCAACCATTTGTTTTGCTGAAATTCTAGACTACAACTTAAAACTGGAAAAAGGTACAAAGTTTTTCAAAATTTCTTGAGGAGATATTGAACAAAAATTTCAAAGCCCAGTGTCTTCCAAGAACTGCCCACCTTGTTTGATTTTATTATTTATAATTAAAACTCTGACAAGAAAAAATAATGAACCGTTGGTGGGGTGGCTTCAGCTCTGATTGATTTGCAGCTCCGTGGACTGCAAAGTCCATTAGGACACCGACTTGCCAGCAAGTATAAGGATGGAGAGTTCCGGACACAGTAATGTTACAGTTCTTGGCAGAGTTCACACTTGAAGGTCACAAGCAGAGCCATGTTGGCCAAACTCCACTTAGCTTCGCAGTCAAGCTCCCTTACTGTCTAAGTCGTGCACCCTGAAGTCCGCGAATTCTTCCTGCCTTGCTCAGTAGCTGGTCATACTGAACCAGTCTCCCAACTGAACAAACATCCGACCCCTTCCAGAAGAATGTGAAGCAGCCTGTCTTTTTGACTGCTGAAGATAGCAGTTTTAGGCAGAGTTTTAGACAGTTCCTCCCTAAAAAGGCCCATTGACCTTTATTGCAAGTGAAATAGCTTATGGGAACAGTAAATGGCTACCCTTACCGTATAAAATAGTGCTCCCTGCACCTCTCTCCTGTCTCAGTGCTGCAGTGAGGCCTGTAATAGCATTTCTCATAAAAGCCTCTGTGCCATTTCCCAGGTGCAAACCTTCGTGGAAGGACAGCGAGGGAGCTTCCAAAATTGCTTGAACAGAAGATTGTCTAAGGATAATGCCAACTCTTTAGCAGGTGTTTCTTGACCAGAATTTGAAATCACTTTATTTTTTGCATTTGCTCTTTCGTAAGCAGTATAAGTGGCAACTGGCAATATGCTGGAAACGTAGCACAGGAAGCTTACAGTAAGAGCCCCTTGAGAGCACCAGCTGATTTAGAGATCAAAACACAAATCCTACTCTATGAACCAGTGAGGTTAAAGCCATGAAAAAGAAACTTTCGTCAGGTTTCAGGGGGAAAGTTGTGTGAACAATCCTATTTGCCTGGTAAACTGGTTGGTAGGTGCTATGGGAACTTAAAAGAAAGATGCAATCAGCTCAACAAGCAAGACTTCGGAGAGTTCTTTCCTGATCAACACCCAGTCGCCCCCTTCATGTGTCTTATTTTCTCTCTATCGTGAAATTTTTTACTACCTGACATTTTCTCTGTCTTTCTTTATTGTCTGTCTCCCCACGTAAATTGGGATTTTTGCCTATTTTGTCTACTGCTGTATCTCCAGGGTTCAGAACAGAACCCAACATCTTGTAGACTTGGAACAAATCTTCCCAAATTAATGAATAAATTCCCACCCTAAGATAGTACATAAACTCACACCAGGCAGAAAATAAAACTCCAAATATCAATAATATTTATTCATGTATTTCTTCAGCAAAAAAAGCTCAAGCAAAGCAATAAGAAGCCAGAGGAGTGAAGGATCTCATGGAATGAATCGGGCTTCCTGGAGGAAGTGGTTAGGTTGGTCTTCCGTTTCCTGGACTAGTGAGGGACTAGGGGACAAGGTGTAGTCTGGTCATCACAGGGACTATAGGCTTGATTTCATGCCTATAACTTTATATGAAGTAAAAGGTTGCTAGCAAAGCCTTCATGATAGTCAGCAAATCCATAAGTCTCTATCCACATCTAGCCTGCATCATGCACTGGTCAGTCTTTCCCCCAACTAGGCGTCCAGATGATTCCTGATTCTGTCTTCTCAGTACATGTCACAGTCAGGGCATCATCATATTAAAAAAAAAAAAAAATCCTGTCTTTAAAAGGACTGCACTATGTAATCCACAAGTCTGGACCCAATGTTGGCTCCCAAGGGCACATGTAAAATGCGTAATCTGTGTGATGTCGGGTCATGCTGTAACTGTCCTGCTGGTGCCCCAGGGATAGACCATGCACCTGCGGGTGGATATAGTGTGCTTCCCAGGAGGAGATGGATCTTTCTACTGTACTTCTGGGAGTTCATTAATCCTGGGCGGACAAAAAAGTTGAAAGAAGTGAGCCCTGCGCTTACGTTCGAGGTCATCTTTCTCCTCTCTCTGGGTGGGTGGTTGGTATTCTCCAAGCTCCAAGAAGCAGAAATTCTCTTGACATCTGAAGGAAGGCAGAGGAGGAGGCAGGTAACCAGCCCCATGGTGGGCCCTAAGGCTGCTCTGGGGGATGCTACACCAATTCTCTCTTTCAGTAACCTCACATTAAATTTCATCCTGGTATTAGGAGTCTCGTGAGTTAAATGGGAGACTCTGCCTCACACCCTTGAAGTAACAAAATGAAGGAGAGCTCCCCTTTGCTCATTCTGGGGGAGGCTGAGATGAGTGGGTTAGCTGCAGTGGTCTCCACCAGAGGACCACTGGGCTCAGAAACATCTTAGGAGAGTCACTGACAGTAGTACCAGCAGGATAGACAGAACAAGCCCGTGTTGGGAAAGCTTCAATGACCTCTGTGAGTCCCTGGAGCCCTGGAGAAATAGTGAGGCACAGTTAGAGAATTATTCCTGGCAGCCAGGGCAGGGGTTTTTGAAGCTATCGAGTTTAGTCACTTAGCCACTAAAAATAGACGTGTTCCAGATAAACTCTCTTCATAATGTTAAAATTTTTATATAAGTCATTTTTATTGTGGTAGTAATAAGAAATTATCTATTTATTCTCATTTTTTCCAAGGCAGACTCTTGATAAATGGTGAAATAAAAATAGCCTTCCTTATTAAAGCAAAGAAAAGACAACATTTTTCACAGATTTGACTAACATTATTTAACTATTACCCAATTTGATATGAGTGAAATCTATAAAATATTGAAAAGGATGAACAAAAATAATAATTATTTATAGATGATATCCTCATGTGGCTAAAAAAGAGTTCCAGGGAAAACTATTGGAAATGATAAGATAGACCAGTAAGAAAGCTGGTTATAAAATGCAATAAGCGGTAATTAATAACCTTTATGTGTAAATTAAGTTAGAAAACATAATGAAAAAATTCCCATTTAAAATGGCTTCTATAATAATAAAATACTTTGGAATAAAAATAACAATAAACATGCAGATTATATAAGACTGGATCTTGAAACAATGAAATGGCATTCTCTGTTTAGATTCAAAGATGGACTATTATAATGATATCAGCTTTCTCTAAATTAAATTATTAATTGAATATGATGCCAACAAGATTTTTTTAGTTATTGTTGAAATCACATTTAATGGATAAAGATACTTACTACACAATCATTTTAGTTGCAATAGTCTAGGAATCTGAATGTACAGCAATAGGAGATGAGTTAAATTTTGGCATATTTGCAGAGAATGGCATTATAATATCCTGCTATTTAAAAAAACAAGGGAGAAGGGAACACTTCTGCACTGCTGGTGGGAATGCAAGCTAAAAGAAGTTTGAAGAACACTTTGGAAACTAAAAGTAGACCTGCCATTTGATCTTGCAATTCCTCTACTAGGTATACATCCAGATGACCAAAAATCATTTTACAACAAAGATATTGGCACCAGATTGTTCACTGCAGCCCAATTCATAATGGCCAAGTCATGGCAGCAGCCAAGTGCCCGTAGACCCGTGAATGGATTAACAAATCATGGTATATGTACACCATGGAATATTATGCAGCCATAAAAAAGACGGAGACTTTACCTCTTTTAGGTTTACATAGATGAAGCTAGAACATATTCTTCTTAGTACAGTATGTCAAGAATGGAAGAAAAGGTATCCAGTGTACTCAGTACTATTATGAAACCAATATATATAATCACCTACACTTTCGTATGAATGATAAATCGCAACTATAGCCCAGAATGAAGAGGGAAGAGGAGGTCGAGGGGAGAGGGGAGGCCAGGTGGAGGGAGGGTAATTGTGGGACCTCACCTATTGTGAATAATGCAAAGGTACACGTCAAATCTATTAAGAGTAGAATAGAAATGTCTTAACACAACAAATGATTAAGTAAGGTGAAGGCTGTGTTAACCAGTTTGATGTAAGCACTCCAAATTGTATATAAAATCAGCACCTTGTACCCCATAAATGCCTTAGTGTACAGAGTTATGATTTAATAAAAAATCATAAGGGAGATCTACAGGTCTGGATATGTAATAATCTCTGTGATATGCTGTTAAATGGGAAGACCAAGATGCAGAGAGAGAAATATAATATACAAACCTATATGACATCTTCAGATAGCTATACATATGCACGTGCTTATAGAGATATATTATGATACCATTTGTGTAATAATATATGTATACAAACACACATACACAAGCATATTCTCTGAAGGGCACTCAAGAAACTGCCACTAGGGATGAGAAATGGAGGGTGGAGTAAAAAAGACTTACTGTTTTACCATGTATTCTTTTTATGACAGTTGGTGTTTTTATTATACATGTGTCTTAGCTTTTCAAGAGGAAAAAATAGTGGCCTTTAAGCAATAAAATGATGAAAATCATCTTTAAAAGAGTATTTGTTCATTTTAACACATCTCTTAAAATATCAATGGGAATTGCCATACACTCGTTGTCAACTTGTGGTCATATTCTAGAGAAATCCTTACCCATGTGCACAGCCAGGCACGTATAAGAGAGAGTCATGGCATGAAGGGGCATGACTAAAACTTACCTTCCTCTAAGAAGGGGTCAATATTTATAATGACAAAAAATTGGAAGCAAAGATTCACCAGCAAGGGGGTGTTTAATAAATTTTAATATAGGTGAAAACTATGTGGGTGTTAAAAGAAATATAATAAATCCATATATAATGTGAAAAATGGCTCATTTTATCATTGAGTGAAAGAGCATTATTGTAGAACAATGGTCGTAGTGTTACTATTTTTTGTATAGCATAGAAAGCATAGAGAAGGAAACACGGCCAGGGCCTGCGCAAGGCGCCGTTCCTTCCCCTGCCCGGAGCCCAGCCTGCTTCTTCTCTTTCCTTCCCAGCGTCCTCCTGGGAGTTCTCTTCTGGACCAGGATGCCCGTGAGTCTGGTCACTGATGTAACCCTGGCTCTAACCTGACCTGGAGCAGCTCTGCATCCAGGGCACAGAGCTCTCTTAACAGCCACTGGGAACATTAGTCTCTGGTTCCTGTTCTGCTGCTCCTGGTGTGTGAGAATTCCACATGAGGGAGAAATAATGAGATTTACGTGTTCCTGGGAACTGAACATAATACTATCAAAACGCCACTGAAGTTATCTCCAGGTCCTTCAAGGAGGAACTCTCCCTTTTTTCATTTTTTATACTTTAACTAAAGTATGTGTGTGTTTAGGGTACTTTTTTTCGTTTTTCTTTTTTTTTGGGGGGGGGAGGACAATTTCTAAAACCATAAATGTAAATGTGCAAAACCCAAACCAGTTATGATATATTTTAAGATAAACTTAACATATTCCAAGTGAAAGTTACCCTTATAACTTCACTTGAAATGTACAAAAGCGAATTCTGTAATCAAAACATGTGCACTATTCTGAAATTTTAAAAAGAGCAAATATAACCTTAAGTTATAAAAATAACACATATGAAATGATTCATCTTTACTAATGCCCCCGTAACACTTAAAGGACCAGTGGCAGTGAGAGAATTAACAACCACCCCACTCAATCTGAAGCTTGGTTTACGTTGTGCTGTGTTTTCTAAACTGGGGCCATATATTGTTGCATGATGTATATTCAGTTAGAAAAATATTAAACACATGAGACCAACCAACATCTTTACTACATAAATTATATAATTTACACTGTTAGCATTTTATCAGGAAAAAAACTCCTACTTTCCTGTAAATGCTTTATTACATTTTTTTAAAAATCATTATTTACTTATTCATCTGGACTCAGTCTTTTCTACCTCCTTCCCTCCTTTGGAAAAGTCTCTGAAATAATTTTAGAAAAGAAAATAGGTTATTGGCACCAAAGGCCATGACTATGTTCATGCCCCCAAAACAAGTTTTCAGTTTGCTTTTAGAGCTTACCTTCTTTGATTTTCTAATACATCACAAGATGTAAATGCATTAATTTAATACAGCCCTCCATCGCTTTAAGCATTACCTACAACTTTTTAATTGCTAGTTAATTTATACAAAAGTCTTCCCTTTCATTCATGGAATAAGCTCATCTTCGGAGATGTATCTGTTTGCTAACTAATAAACATTTTTAGATTTAGAAAACTTGCTGGAAACCACATCAGGAAAAATTTAAGCGAAAGGATTTCCCTGGATATCAGTCACTGTCACATTATGCTTTATCCTTGCCAGGCCCACACAGTCATAAGATGTCAGGTGAAAATGGACATTGTAAATAACCCCTTAGTGTGCAGTTTAAGGGCGAATGAACGGAAGTCTGGGTGTGCCCTGTGTGAAGCACAGGGAGTCACTCAGGTAGCAGAAAGTATCCCCCCACATCCCCATAATCACATCATCAAGAGCAGCTCTTGTCACTCACTAATCACTCATCAACTCCTTAGAGCATTGTGTATGGAGCTGGAGCAAGACAGGCTAAAAACAAGAAGAATGCCAAGGTCAAAGTTCTGGAGCAAACATTAAATGAAAATAGTAAAAACACTTTTAAAGGAAAATAGTAAAAAAACTTTTAAATGAAAATAGTAAAAAAAAAAAAAAAACCCACTCAAGATAATTTTAGAGAAAATCGTATTGTATGACACTATCACGTAACCATGTTCAGTTTTATATTACTTTTCATTTCTTACAGACATATAGATGTAGGCTTGGCGCCTGTGGCTCAACGGGCTAAGGTGCCAGCCACGTACACCTGAGCTGGCGGGTTCGAATCCAGCCTGGGCCCACCAAACAACAATGACAATTGTAACCAAAAAAATGGCCAGGTGTTGTGATGGGCGCCTGTAGTCCCAGCTACTTGGGAGGCGGAGGCAAGAGACTCGCTTGAACCCAGGAATTGGAAGTTGCTGTGAGCTGTGATGCCACGGCACTCTCTCCAGGGTGACAGCTTGAGGCTCTGTCTCAAAAAAAAAAGAAAAAAAGACATATAGATGTAGATATTTAGCTCCTCGCAATCATAGATATTTTATATTCTGCTTCTTACAGTTAACTTTGTAACGTAAGCATGTTTCCATATCCATACATAGTTTTCAGAGCTGTTGCTTTTAATGGCTGCATAAAGGCAGAGCCCTTCCTGTCTTTATAAATCTGTGCATCCTCAGTGCCTGTGGCAATGTTCAGTAAATTCTGATGAAAGCTAAGACTTCAAGTGTGGATGCCCAAATACCTCCATTCCAAAGCCAGTTTCCTAATCTTTGTGCCTTAGTTTTCTGGCCTATAAAATGATCATGATGACAATTCCTACCCCATAGGTTTGTCATGAGAATTAAAACAGATTAAATGAGATTACTAATTGAGTTAATCTGTATGAAGTTTTTAGAACAGTGTCTGGTGCATCATGAGTAATCACGTAAGCATGAACTATTATTCCTGATGTATAAAATGACCTCCAGGCCACTAAGTTATCTCTTGTTTTTGCCATGACAAATACCAATGCAAAGAACATCTGTATTTATATAATGTTTTGCTTCTATTTAATTATTTCCTTCTATTTAATATTAAATCCTAGAAAGCAGATTGTTGGGCCAAAGAGTTATCACCACGATTACTTTTTTAAAAATTCCTTTGACCTCTCTGCCCTTGGTGCTGAAAAATGAATACTAATTGATATGAAAGAGAAAGTGAAGAAAAGAAATCATGTATGTATTTATTTGACAACTATAACAACAACAATTTAGTAAACACTTACTTTATTCATAAAACTATACAGACATCATACCAAAACCCTGGGTTCCATTTGATTGTTTTCATCAGTAAGCGTTTCCCAGTCTCCCACATGCTTGCTCCATGTAGGGGATTAGCCAGAGTTTGAAAAAATATAAACTGATCTTTTTCCTTAAAGATTCAAAATCTATGCAAGCAGGTAAGATGAGGAAGTAAGTGCTATGAGATTATCTAATCAGGTGCCAAGTTAACATTTTTACAAGATCCCAAATGTATGGTACAGCCACTAAATATTAGGCATAGTTAGCTAAGAAGAAATAAAGGGTAAGTCCTGGCTAGAGCCACCTGGTACACTTCAAAACATTTTCAAAAACAACATCCAGTCAGCAGCAAAGAAAGATGTATGTATGTCACCACCCAAGCGGTAACTAAATTAAGTTCTACTTTCTTCTTAGAACCTAACATTTTATAATTACTTTTAATCCACCCCAAACCAACAGGATGGCTTTGCATTTGAATATCAGCAGCAGAAAATGTTTGCTCTTGCTAAGGCACATTCCTGCCAGCTGGAGGGTGAAAATAGCCCTCAAACTTCAGTTGTGAGCTTTAGTCAAGGGAGCCCGCTAGGCGTACTCAGGAGTGGAAGTGGCTGGTGCACAGCCTCCATCAAGACCTGCAAGTTTATCTGTTCAGGAAGGGTTTTCTGCCAGCTGAAATAGCAAAACCATCTCCACTATTTTCAGGCTGCGGTGCTAATGTCCACAACGATCCAAGCCTCACAGCACAAGCTCCAATGCCCTTCCATCCTCTCTTTGAGGTTGAACAAGATCATCCCAGAAGCCAAATCCGCTGTGGAAGAGGCCCTTCAGCCCTTTCAACTGAGGAAGACTTCCCAGTTGCCCTAAACCCTTTTTGTAAGGAAACTGCCCCCATATAAAGAGTTCTCTGGCCTTTAAAAATGGCCTTCCAAGCCTTGCTCTTGCGTCTTATCCAAGAGTTATTAAGATGCCTACTGTGCTCAGATCCTCTTGAAGTGACAGGCTTCAGATTTCTTCACAAGGTTTGAGCCTCTCAGGGGATGTCTAAAAAAGGAGCTGCTTTGCCTGAACAGGTCCCAAAGCAGACAAATGAAACTGTCTTCCTTATATGGTGAAAAACACCCTGTCCCTTTAAGGGCAGGAGACTTGGCTGCAGATAGTCCCTGGGAAGTTTGCAGGCAGCCCCATCCTGTGTCTGATCCTTGCTGCTGTGCAGGTGAGTTCCCAAACCTTTTCTCCCCAATTTGCCCTCTGTAATCGCTGTCACGGTGAGCTGCAAATGCTGTTAGGAAAAGACTAGAGAATTTCAGGGTCAGCAGAGATGATGTTGTTGGGAGAAGTTTGAGCTGAAGGAAAAAACAAGGTTACTAGGGGAATGTGCAGTAATGCAGGCTGAGGATGCGTCTCCCAGGGAGGAGGAGGCAGCAAGGTTACAGAAGGCCCTGAAGCCTTCCAGGACAGAGCAGGCGAAACAAACTCAGCAGAGGAAGAGGGACGAAGCCTCCCTAAGATCCTGCAGGGCTAAGTTTAGATTCTAGAGCTGTGTAACCTGGTGAACTGCAAGCTTAAACCAAACAGAGCCAGACACTGCTTCTGCTAGTGCTGTAAAGCTTTGCAAGGGGCTGGAGCTCCAGGGCTGACTGCAGTGGAGAAAGTCTGGTGGAATGTTTGCAATGTCCATGGGCAGCGAAGGCTGCAGCCTTAACCCTTTGTGCATCCCAGCTGGTTAGCAGGTAGGGTATGGCGGCCAAGAGCATGAGGTGAGGGCTGGGTGTGATTGTGTGGAACGCTGCAGTAGAAGACTAAATAAATAAACAAGATTATGACTGTGGAAACACACCTCTGGTATCCCCATGGTACCACGTGCAGAGAAGAAAAAAATGTCTTAAGCTCACAGCAGAGGGCTGGAAGTCATCTCACTTAAGTTGATATCTGTCTGTCATTTACTAATTTAGCTTCCTGATTTGTTTTCTCTGATGGTCTAGAGCCTCCTAGGTATTAATTTGGAATTAACTAATGAAACTTTTTAGCAGTGAGAGATTTGCTAACAGAGGTGTGTCTATGAAAAGGTGGAAATGTATACATATAGTTGGGTTTGGGGTTTTATGGAGAGCATAAAAAGAAATGGGCGTGGTATAGGAGGAAAAAACGCTTAATGGTCAGTTTGTATTGTATCCAAAGTCTTTTATCCAAGCCCAATCAACAGCTGCAGCCAAGAAAAAAGTCCACACAGAAATCAAAAAAGAGAAATCCTATGTAGCAGAGCTCGGAGTCGTCTCTGTTCCTAGATGAATCTGGGGCCATTCACCGCTCAGAGGCCAGTGGTGTCTCTCCAGTTGTTATCTGGGGGAGTGAACACAGAGGCTGGATTAAAATTCCTTACATACTCCATGCCTTTTAAAAATACTCATTCATCAGAGGAGTCACTGAAGAATTCTTTTTATTATTAACTAACAAGTGCTCTATCCACTTGTCAGTGCTTTCTGAAGACAGAAAGTTTATGGGAAAAGATTTTGTTTTGTCAACAGGGATTTGTTCGTGCGTGGGTTCTCTTCTCCTCTTGACTTCTGATAGGCAAAGTGGCCATTCTCCCTCGCTGAATAGAAAGAGCTGTTCCTCACTCTAAAATCACAAAGGACTCCACCACAGGGGCCTTACCTGTTTAGAGAGGCTGGTATCCCAAGAAAAACGTTAACCTGTGTGTTCACAGAGTGGAAGAGGACAGGGTGCACGTGTATAGTTTTGCTTCATTTTGTATCAGGCTAAATCCAGAAAGCACTGTCAAATATTCTGCTTTTAAAAATGGATGCCGCCAAGAAAAATTCCACCCCCAAAGCTGGAAAATCTCTAAAAGTAACATACTGTGATCTTTTATAATCTAAATCAAGGCCTTTAAGAGGAAAAAAAATGTGCCTTCCTGAATATTTCATGCAGGGAATGACCCATCACATATTGAGTCTATAACCTCGCACAGACCATTGATTTTATCAGAGCCTCAGTTTCCTTACCATCAAAACTGTGGATAGTCGGAAGGGACTTTCTGATGAAATAAAAAGAACAACAGGACTTAGAATTGAGCAGATATGGGTAAATTTCCAGGCCCTTCATTTACACCAGCGATTCTCAACCTGTGGGTCGTGACCCCTTCTTAACAATGAAAATACATTGCGGCATTAGGAAGAAGGTTGAGAACCACTGATTTATACCATAACGTGCAAATTACTGGATATCTGAATCTCATTTGCCTTATTTGTGAAGAGAGTAAATAATTAACAGGACTATTAGCATTGGAAGAGCCCAGAACCCAGCGTAGTCTCCATAAATGTTTCTCACTTCTTTCTTTTTCTATTAATTGGGAAACTACATTGTTCCTTGGAAGAGGAAATAAGTTTTGAAAATGAAAACCAGTCCATCCCACAGCTTTTACCACAGTTAGGTCAACCCTCTCTTCCCATCCCCCTCCAAGAAGAATGCCCAACTCCCTAGTGACCCCATTCCTAATTATTAACCAGGCTCATTATTTGGAAGGTCCTCTTAAAGCAAACCCATTTCCTCTTATTTTCTGTTCAGAGAATTAAAGAATAGTTGATTGTTTTACATTTTTGGCTTAAAATTATTTTATATGCTTGAAGAACATCAGTAAGACATCTTAGAATCTCCATAAAGACGGTATACATCAAAAGTGAGCTTCGAAAGCATTTTAAAGAAACTATTTTTTGTTTTTATAAGGCACCTCTTGCAGGTGTTTCAATAAGAACCAATTGCTACTGTTCCTTCATTCATACACTGTCTTTAAAAACATGATTATTGTTACTTTCAGCATTTTCCTTGTTTGGCTTTACAGGTAGGTTTGTTCAAGTAGGTTTATCTTTCTTGTAGCAAAGCTGCCGTGATTCACTTTTAAACTGGAAACATAGTCCCCACCGGTTCAGAAAGGTGATGACAAATTTCAGCAACAGAAACATTCCACTGGAAGTATGTATCACCGCATGTGCATATACGTCAACTAAGAATCAAGAGTGTCATTTTGAACTAAAGTAAGGGCAGGTGCCTGCGTAGCTGATGGTCTAGTCGGGGATTAATATCGCCTTTTTCAGGAGATTGGCATCCCGCACCCTCTTGGCCACGTAAAGTAGCTTTAGAACCCTGGGCTGGTTCTTCCATGCTCCTGAGCCTAGTTCTATGGTCTGCATCGTGGGAATGATAATAATGCCTATGTACATGGTTGGGGGGAAACACAAAATGGGGCAGAGTGGGGGCTCAATAGTTATGTTGGATCTGAATGCCCAATAGTCTCCAGCAAAATTCTTGCACCTTAGTAATATGATATATCCTATCTATAAACTTTAGAATAGTCTGCAAGTATTGGTATAGGTCTAAGGATATATAAATTCAATTTCTAATAAAAATGTAAGTTTCTAATTAGGTGGGACCTAAGGGAAGTAGGTGCTCAGGCGATCCCAGATCCATTGCAGGAGTTAACTTTGGAAACAGCCAATAATGCAGATGTGGTTAAAAAGCTGCTGGGTCTCACAGGGCCTTGAATGGGTTGTATTCTTTAAAGACAGTTTTCAACTTTTTACCCCATGGGAAGTACTTCTGTGTCTGGTACGTGGCAGGAGCTGGGATGGGGGAAAGCAGGTGGTCTCTGGTGAACAGGTGAGGAAGGAGACTGTTGTGCTTGCGAGTCTCCTGACACACTCTTGGCTCAGTCCTTCCCCCAACTGTTCATCTTGTGCTTGTCCAGTGCAAGGCAGTCAAGAATCCACCAAGCTGGGGAGCTTGAGGAAGTGCCTAGCCCAGCTTCTTGCCTTCGGCCAAAGCTGCAGATGAAAGAATACGAGGGAAGAGACTGAAGTTCAATCAGCTGTCTGCCTGAGCCGACATTCTCCCCAAACTTAATCTTGTAACACAAGCCCACAGTGTTTTAGTGTCCACTGAGTCTGTCCTTTGTGATGTCCCGCCAGTGGGAAATCAATCACCTCCAGGGTGGGTAGTGCCGAAATGACCTTGGCCTCTGTGAGGGCATCACTTCCTTGTTCTGTCCCTGATTAGTCATCAAGTGAGTAGTCTTCTTCCGGCTTAATCACTACTATTTCCTGTTCCTGTTTCCCCTCACGATTGTAGTGGTTCCCAAACTAGAGAGAAGAGGTGTCGAAATGACCCAGAAGGTTAGTTAAATCACAGATTGGTAGGTCCCATCCCCAGGCCTCTGGTCTGTAGGTCTGAATGGAGGCCTGAATATTTGCTATTTCAAACAAGTCCACAGGTGGCCTGGGAGTCACACCTTGGGACCCACACTCCTCTGGTCCAACACGACACGTCCCTCTGGTGTTCTCAGCAACCTGCCCCTCCTCCTACCCCACCTCCATACACGTAATTCCTCCTTCATTCTGGGGGTGAAGTACACCCTTCTCCTCACCACAGTTCCATGCTACTGTTTACTGAGTTCTAATCACAGCAAACACCATGGTAAACGCACACGTTGTTTGGAATTCTCCCAACTACCCCACAAATTGGATATCATTAAACAAACAGAAAGAGATGACCTGGGCGATGAAAAGCAAGTTAGGATATTCAAATTCAGATTTATCGGAAAAGCTTTGCTCTTTCTATAGTTCCAGGCAGAGCGGGCAAATAGAATTGAACTAGTCAGTCAAGTCCGCCTCATGGATAGCAGCTGCCTGGGACGCTGGGTTGAGGACCCCAGGAGGAAAAGAGGCTCCTCCCAATGGAATCCTAGAATGGTCTCCCAATGGAATTCTGGAACTGCTGAGCTATGCCCAGGAGGGCGCTGGAGGGGCAGTGACAACCCTGAGCACCTTGCATTTACCATCCCCACGGGAAGGTCTCACTGTTTGAGAGAGGTCAATTCCATTAGGACCCGCATATTCACATTTGTCTGTTTGAGAGAGGTCAATTCCGTTAGGACTCACATATTCACATTTGTTCCACAGGAAACAAGAAAACTCACTTTCTTGTCTCTCCCTTTCTCTGAATCTAAACTTTTGAAACTAAACTTGAGAAGATATAATCAGCTGTGACATAACATGAAATGCAACTGATATGTAGATAGTAGTGACCATCGTGGGCATTTTGCTGTAAGGCCGTGGGGACAAGAGGATTATGTTCATTACCACATTTGTGTGTTGTTCAGTGTGACCTATCTAATGGATTGCCTTATACCAGAATAATCCACTGTGATTTAATAAGGAGGCAAAGACATTTCTAGTTTAGCTCTTCCCTCCATTGTTCATAGTCACCACAGTGTGGAACTTGTTATTTTTAGTGTCTTGGCCCTTTATATGAAAAATGAATTTGATAATGCCTTTCTACTGCATCCTAACAGTTATTATGAATGTGATTAAATGACATACAACTTAATGGCATCCATTTTATTTGATCAACAAATGCTTATAAGAATGTGTATCCCCAGGCACTGGGGAGATAGCTGCAAACAAAACAGATTGTTGGCATGGAACTTGCATTCTACAGAGAAGAGACAGACAATAAATAAGACAGCAAAGAAAGAAGAAATCTGTGGATAGTGATACAGTCTGCACAGTGAGAGACACGCACTCCACGTTCGTGTTCACGGGTGCGTTTGAGATGGAGTGGTCATGGAGGGCCTCTCTAAGGAGGTAACATTAAATGTGGAAAAGAAGCTCCAGATAGGACAAACAGCCACTACAAAGATCCAGAGTTTGAAGACAGGCAAGACCAAGTTTCTGTAGGCTAGTAGGGGGTCTCCCTGGGGGGTCACAGCCCCAGACCTTTGCCCAGAGGGGTGTTTTTCAACCGTTTTGATCTCACAGCACGTTCCAACCTCTAGATAAACTTGCATGGCATGCTTATGTTGTTTTAAAAAAAGATTTTTAAAAGAATATATTCACTGTGATTTGAACTTCTTTCAAAAATAATTTAATTAGTGACCTTGGAAAAACTTTTCATGGCGCACCTGTTGAAAATCATTGGTGTGCACAGGCTGGTTTACACATAAAATGCCAGTGTCCAGGACAGAGCAGAGCTGGCCTCCAGGGAGCAGGGAGGAGGGATGCTAACTTCCTTGCATAGCTTTTGATAGACTCCCGGGAGGTTTGTCTTGCTCATATTGTCCTGCAAATATTGTCTCTATCGAGAAATCCTGAAGTACCTTTAAGGCCAGGGTAAGAAGTTTGAATTGTATCCTAAGTACAGAGGGAAGCTACTGGAGAGTTGTAAGCTTTAAAAGACAAGCTTGAAAAGATCGCTTTGGCTACAGAGTGGAGAGCAAATTGCAAGGGGGCAAAGGTGAAAGCTAGGAAATTCAATAGGAAGCTCTCTCAGTAGCTAGAAAGGAGATGAAGGGGCCCAGACAAGAGCAGGAAGGGGAAAGGTTTCAAAAAGTATTTTTACCTTCAAGAAGAACGCTACTAAATAAATACAAAATGCCGCTTCCCATGACACCCCTATTTTATCCTTTTTTCCCCCCCTTGAGAGATTCTTCAGGTTCACAATCAGCCAGTTTCCTCTATGCTATTTAAGAAAACTTTGTGGCAGCAAATTATAGACCGCCTTGGTCATTCAAATGCAAGTCCTTATCCTCTTGCTCTTTAACCCGGCATAGCCATCTGCATTTCAAGTCATTCATTCCTCAGGAAGGTAATCTATTTGATTTGGGCTCGTAAAAAGAGATAAAATTACTTGTGCTTCTTGAATAACAATATGTGATTTCTTTCTCGGAAGGGTCAATAGGAATTAGCCTACATATGTTATTTTACTAAACTGGTGTCTAATCCCATGAATAACTGGGACTAAATCTACATTTAATTTGCTGAAAGAGTAACATAAAGTGACCACCAAAATCTCTTGAAGAGACTGCAGGCATTTCAGCAATAATTTTACTCAGGAGTTAAAGCCTCACAGATAGTTTCCAGGTCCATCAGCCCCTCCCCCACAAAGACAATTCAGCTTTAGAAAACCCCCTCTTGTCTCGCACAGCCATCTCTTCTTTCTGCACCCCCCACTTCAAGTGATGAGTTGTGGAACTAAGGGGGTCCCACATGGTGCTTTGGGGCTCTCTGCATTTAGATGACTCTGCACATACAGAGATCCCCAAAGCACCATGTGGGACCCCCTTAGTTCACCTGCAAAACAACCCACTTCTCACGGGGTGGGAGGAGCAGCCTGTCCGCCTGGCTGAGAGGAAGGGGGAAGAGCTGGCTGCAGGCCACCCTGATGGGTGAGTGGTGCCACTGCGTGGCAGATGCCTCTGCCAGGACGAGGGTCTTCCCCAAAAGAATCTTCTGTCTTGAGAACAGAGGGGGAGTAGCCACCACAAGACCTGGGGGAATGGATGGTGGGCGGGTTGAACACACCAGAGCCTCCAACTAAGCTGATGGAACCGGGGGCTCACCACACTACATCCTGCTTTGCAATTCTGGATGAAACCGAAGAGAAACAGAAAGGAGATAGGGTCACCCTCCCCAAATAAGTTAACTCTGCTTTAATTTAAACCTGTCTCCCACTCTACATAAGCCAAGATCCTAGGAACTAAAAAAGCATGTGGTCTCTCCCGTAAAGACCAAGGAAAAAGAAGCTCTGCCTTTACCTCTGGGCCACATCTGCAAGAGACAGGCCACTTCATTGCTTAGGCATAAAAGGGGGAGCCAGAATTGTATATTAGAATGGAAAGAACAAATGCTTTACATTAAGATATCCTGTCTTAGGTATCGAATATCCATGTAAATTTGGACACAGTCACCTTCTTGGGCTTTAGCAATAAGGAATTGATCAAAAGTTTTTCATAGATCCTGATTTTCTCTGATACTGATTGGCAATTCATCTCAACATCTTCACTGCTCCCCTAAGCCTCTTGCAAAGCAAAGCAAAGCAAACCACCCACCCAACTCCTCACCATTCCCCACTGTATCTTTCTTTGCATGGCCTCTCCTATCACGTAAGCTCCCCTGAAGGGAAGTCCCAATGTCATCGTTTTTTTCCTTTGAATCTCCAGTGCTTAAGCTCTACTTGGCACATATTAGATGTTCAATAAACACTTGCTAATGATCAGATTCAGAGGATATAAAATAGAGAAGAATGAGCCCAAGTCAGGGCAAAGCTCAAGGACCAGCATTGCTTGCTGAAAACCATACATTCTGCCCATAAGATCCCGTACTTGTTAAAATTAGACAGGGCGTGGGAGAGAGAGTTTTAGATATTATAGCAATCATTTTCAGACATCAACATTTCTAATATCCTATGTCTCCACTGAGATGTGCTGGTTTCAGGGGATTTTGGAAATACTAGAGTTTTGTCTAGCCTTTATGGAATGTCTTAAATTTATAAAGAGCTAGTATAAAATTGCTGAGCAGAAATTTCCCAATTTCTTACTCTATGACTTCATGCCTCTTTAAGCTCTTCCCCAAAAAAGAACACCCAAATCAAAGTTTAAAACTGCCCACATCTTGTCTTCATAAGCTTTGATCTTTTCATTTATTTAAAATATGTAACCACTGAGGCCGCCTTCAAATTGCTAAAGAATGTCAGAAAGGCCATATGGGATCAAACTGCAGGCCTGTCCAGCCACAAGAATGGTAAAGCCTCCTGGTGTGGTGCTGGGGAGACGGGGGGAAGGGCAATGCAGCAGAGGGGCGCACCCGAGCCTGGGCCAGGGCAGGAGTTTGGATGTGAGGGGACTGCGCTGGGTACAGCATTGGAACTTTTGGGTAGCGGGCAAGTGTTTGATGAGTCTTAAGATGAATCAGGGAGGGCCATGCAGGAGTGATTCCCACCTCAAGGAAAGGGTCAAAAAGGAAAAGAAACCCAGTGGCTCGTGCCTCTTCCTCCAGCCAAGCCCTCTGCTGAGCAGATGCTACCCCTGGGATTTACAGCAAGGCTAGGACAGGAGGACTGCCCCCCAAAGTGAGGAATCTACAATGGTGTCCCCAACATGTACTGAGTGGGCATTCCTTCCAAAATATTGTCCACAAAGCAAAAGTCACGAACATTCCCAACTTTGTCATTGTGACGTGGTATGTATGACTCACTCGTCCATAAGCCCTGTTTGCAACTTGAATAGTGTTATGAATGCAATGATGTTTATTTTTCCTTTCCATCATATGAAGAAGCGTGTCCCTTGGACTCTTTCTTTTTCTTCTTCTTCTTTTTTTTTTTAAGACAGAGTCTCACTTTGTCGCCTGGGTAGAATGTTCTGGCATCATGGCTCACAGCAACTTCAAACTCTTGGGCTCAAGCAATCCTCTTGCTCCTGCCTCTCAAGTAGCTGGGACTGCAGGCACCAGCCACAATGCCTGGCTATTTGTTTTAGAGATGGGGGTCTCGCTCTTGCTCCTGCAATCCCCCGGCCTCGGCCTCCCAGAGTGCTAGGATTCCAGGCGTGAGCCACCATACCCAGCCCCCTCAGACTCTTCTTATTAGTGCCAGCCTAAGAGTGAGGGAAGGGACCACCATGAGACCATGATGCAACATTGGTTTAATGACAATAAGAAGCCTTCTTCTAGGCCATTTCGGACACATTCTTTAGAGGAGTCGTGAGGTAGAATATAGTCCACCGACACCGACTCTGTTCTTCCCAGCTGCTATCACTGGAAGGGGTGGAAGAGCAAATCTTCTCCTGCTTTTATGTTTCCACCAATCCCTTCTCAGCCTCCATCTCTTCTAGGCCGAATGGATTCTCCCTGTCCTTCCCAAGGGGCCGTTGCTCTAGTCTTGATCATTTAGTTGGCTTTTCTAAATCTGAGTTAGAAATTGAACTTTAAGAGCACCTCTGCATTTTCAAAATAAGGAAACCTGGAAACACCCCAGCCATCCCGGAGCAGCTGAGTGGCCCGACAGACTGTGGCATGCCCACATCGTGGGGCCCTGCTGGGCAGTAAGGAGGACGGAGGTGCCCCGTGCACAGTGGCCCGGTGAATCTCCAGAGAGTGACCGAGTAAACCAACAAAACCCCCAGTACTGTCTGACGCCATTTATATCATTCTCAGAAGGAAAGATTACAGAGCTGCGGAAGAGAAGAGTGACTGCCAGGGGCTAAGGAGAGAACTGGGACGGAGAGGTGGCCTGAGGGGCTGGCTGGGAGGGGAACGTCCTGTATCCCAACTGCCTCAGCGTCCCCACCCTGGCCTCACATCCTGCTCTGGTTTTGCAAGACCTTACCTTTGGTAGGAAACTGGGTAAGAGGCACATGGGATCCCCCTCTGTATTATTTCTTAAAACTGCTGCTGAATGTACAATAATCTCAAAATAAAAGGTTTAATTAAAAGAATAATTAGTTAAATGCTAAATGAATGGACCTAGATTAATCTCTAAAGCACAATCTCAGGCTGGGTGTGATAATGCACACTGGTAATCCTAATACTGTGGGAGCCCAAGATGGGTGAATTGCCTGAGCTCAGGAGTTCAAGACCAGCCTGAGCAAGAGCGAGACCCTGTCTCTACTAAAAACAGAAAAACTAGCCGGGCACTGTGGTGGATGCCTGTAGTTCCAGCTCCTCGGGAGGCTGAGGTAGGAAGATCAGTGGAGCCCAGAAGTTTGAGGTTGCTATGAGCTACAATGACGCTACGGCACTCTACCTGGGCAAAAGAGTAAGACTCTGTCTCAGAGAATAAATAAGTAAATAAAAACAGTCTCAAAAAAAAAATCCACTCCCAATTTTAAAAGGTGAAAAATTTATACGATCTGAAGAGAAACTAGAGTATACCACCCCAATTTTAAACAGTACCTACACTATACCTTATATAAATAGTAAATCTATACAGAAGGCCACAGATTGAGCATAATTTTAGGAAAGCGTTCAGAGGGGAGAGGCAGAGAGAGAAAACTCTTCAAGGTAGGACACCCAAAGGACCTCAAAGGCCCCAAAACACTCTGACTTAACGTGGAGAGGTGAGGAATGCTGGCACTCATTTAACAGCTATTCTTTAAACTACTTTGTATGTATGATATTTTTTAAACTAAAAAAAAAATACATTTTTAATTCTCTCCAGCTCTGAAAGAAGCCAATCAAGAATTTTAAAAAGTTGCCACAGTAAAGCCAATAAGACCTTAGGACAATAATGTCTGCTGTAAGCCAGGACACCAAACAGACAGTCCGTCCCCCTGGCTGGCTCCCTCTCTCTGCCTTCACTGGTAAACATTTTGATGACAAGAACACCTCTGTGGAAGCAAGGAGCAGTAGAATTTATCTATGAATTACATTTGGGAGAAAATACTTTCCCCTCCTGCCCATCCGACTTGCCAGAGCAGAGCTGATTTAACACACTTTCTTGACTTAAGGTGAAAGGCTAAAAGTAATGCCCGCCTCTCTGGAAGTGGGTGCTCTCAGACAGGGAAGCCGTCCCACAGAAGCAGGGTGAACATGGGAATGTGTCCAGCAGGGTCGCTGCACGCAGCCCCGCCAGGTGAGCAGCTGGTCCTGCCCTCGCCCATCTGCCCTGCGTGTGTCAGCATCACAGGGCTGTCCACTCTGTTCTGTGCCCCGCTCCATCATTGCTACCTTGCTTTCCTCTTTACATGCCCCAAATAGCTCATTTTTCCTGAGCCCTTGCTTAGCCAAGTCCCTGCATTTGATTCCTTTGATCTTTCTGCTAAAATCAATCTCTTCCTCTAATTATTTTCTGTTCTACTTCTTTAAGCCCCTTCCAATTGCCTCCATTCCTCAAGGAGCCAGATGTTTAATAAAGAATCAGGATGGGGTTCAGGCAGGTGGAGGTGGCTGCTGCCCCCTCGTCAAGTGTTCCCCCCCTTTAAGCAGCAAAGACTGTTTTCTGAAGGCAGGTGACATTCCAGAGCCCAGAACAGCACTGGCACCTGGAAGGTGCCCAGTGAGTAATTACCAAATGGAGGAGTTAATTGGGACCTCTTTTCCGTGGGCTAGCCCATATTCCAACTTGCCCTTCGTTCCCTTCCCAATGCCACACTCAGCCCTGGTCTCTCTTTGCATCAGATTTTTCTTTGCAGTCTGATAATTATTTCATTGCTTATTTCTTTTCTACTTTAGTTTACACATTTAAAATTTAAATTTCCTTTTATTTCCTGCTCATACATTTAACTCCATTAGTTTAATTCATGTCGTAGGATTTTTGCTAGTAATGTTGTTCACCAGATTAGCATTATTTATAAGTTATTCTAGTTTATCTTCTGCAAATGACTCAGAATCAAGTTAATATTGTCTTATTTTTTTTTTCTCTTTATCAGAGAGACTTTGCCTCTATATTTGTTAATTTTCAGTGGTTTTCTAATTAGCCACAGTTCAGGATTCATCATATCCTAAGATTCTGGCACAGGATTGGGCTGAAAAAATAAAGACCATTCTCTTAAAGTGATATGAGACTTGCCTCAAAATAATGCAATGGGGGTGGGAGGGTTATAGGTGAAATAAGGTTGTCAGAGGTGGACAGTTGCTAGAGTCAGGTGATGGGTGCATGTACTATTCAATTACGCGAATGCTTGGAATGTTTCCATAACAAAAGGTCATCTTTTTAAAAAACAAAAAAGTAGATACAGAGATATAAAATTGGTCCCTGTGAATTCTCTTAGGATTTACAGAAAGAGACTTCCTCCACCGCCCCCACCTGGCCTTGCCCCTGAATTGCTGGTCCGATGCTTCCTCTACGTTCATGAGGAAGTCAGCACTAGCTCCACTACCCTCTCCTTTCTTTCCAAACTCCAGTTCTCATGTGGGGGATGACACTGTCCTGGTACGTGGCTCACCCAAAGCCACACATCCCTGATGCTAATCTGCACTTCACTCCCTTCCAGCAACCCACTACCCCTTGATTAGATCCTAAATCATCTTTTAAGTGATTCAGATCTCTACATGCCAACTATGTAGCACTCTGGCTAAGGCCTTCATTCAGGTCATGTTTTGGTATAAAATTTACTTTTTCTTTTTTCTTTTTTTTAAATTAAATCATAGCTGTGTACATCAATGCAATTATGGGGTACAATGTGCTGGTTTTATATACCATTTGAAATATGTTCATCAGACTGGTTAACATAGCCTTCACCGCATTTTCTAGTTATTGTGTTAAGACATTTATACTCTACTCTTAGTAAATTTAACATGTACCCTTGTAAAATGCATTGTATGTGTGTTCCCACCAATTATCCTCCCCCCCACTCTCCTCCTTCCCCTTACTATTTCTTAATATCAGTCAACATGTAAATCATATATAATCCATCTATTCCTGACTTAAAATCCCTCAAGTCTCTTTATCAACTTCAAGTTCAAATTCAAGTCTAATATCCTTTACTTCTAACTCGCTTTCCTACCATTTCCCATCTCTTTTCCCACATCTATTTCTTCTACTTGTGGCGGGTGACAGGCCACATTTGCTTACATCTCCAAGCTTTTGACCATACTGTTCCCCCACATTGGAAGGTCCTTCCATCTTTCAGCCTTCGGGAAATCTCACCAACTCTCACTTATACTTTGAGACTCAATTCAAGCATTAGTCCTTTTGGAAGGCTTCCCTGAGCTGTCCACCTTGAGTGAAATGCCTCTCCAACACCTTTTCCATAGCACTCTTTGGCTCTGCCCACCCATCCTAATACTCAGAAGCCCACTCTCACCGTGGTTATTCTTTGTTTCCTTTCTAGGCCATGAGCAATTTGAGCTCTTTCAACTCTCTCTCCCCAGAGCCCAACTAGGGCCTAACACACAGTAGGTTTTTGGATGAAAGAATAGCTGAATGAACCGAGGAATGGACAAATGACACTTAAGGAAGCATCTCCCAACAAGGGCTGTCTCTAGAGGTCTGAGCCAAGATTCCCAGTTTGGGGAAGCCGCTCCAGTCTTTGCCCCTTATCTTGCTTCCTTACCCCACCTGAAGTGTTTTGCTCCAGCTAGAACCCAATTGTCCCTCTGTGTGAGTCTTCCCTATTCGGCACTTTATCCAGAGAAACATTTCCCAGTGCAAGGTTCGTGATAATTATTAAGAGATACTAAAAAGAGAGAGAGAGAGATATTCAGAGAAATGTCTTTTGACAGTTTCGTATTTATATTCATATATATTCGTAGGAAGGGATGGTGAGCTTAGTACACAGAACCTGTGATTTCACAGAGAACGTTGTTTAGGATCAGATGAATGTGGATAGGGCTGTGGTAATCAAACTTACCTGGATGGCACAAATCAGGAGCAAAGTGCTCAAGAATCATAGATACTTCCAACGCTCGATAACTGAATCCTCAGCTATGCCCTTCAGAAGCATGGACGGCCAGGCCCATGGGGGTGAACTCCTACACACTGAATTCCTCAGGCCTCTCTGTGTTTTAATCAGTGATATATTAAAACATTATTTCCTGAAGTTGCAGAAAATATACATGTACCCTTAATTATAACAGATAAAACAGTCAAGTATCTTTTGAGTGGTCCCACCACATCCTCAAGTGAGTTCCACTCTTTAATGTGAATTAATATAAAAATGGACAGATTTGTCTCACTGGTCCTTGCCCTTGTCTGAAACTATCAAGTAGTCTACCCAGATATTTCAATCCAATAGCCCCATCCTTCCAATAAGAAACTTGATCGTTAGCCCTACATTTTATATCAATTTGACTTTTGCCATTTTTGTTTGCCATTTTTAAGTTTTATGTGTAAAGATGTAATGACATTGTTTTTGTAGAATTTACTACTGTATTTCCTCAAATCTAATATACCACTGATGTGTTAAATACATGATTATTTTTTGTGCCACTAAGAACAACAGAAATGTTGTCAATTATAATTGTGAGAAAAGAAATTATCAGGTTAAGAAATGTGCTATTGATTGTTAGACATATCTCAATTCCAGAGATATAAAAATAATTTTTAAATACATGACTTAAAATTGTTAAAATACAGTATAGGTACCTCCACTCTACTTTAGTAGGTAATAACCTGTATTCCATTGATGGTAGTAATATAAAGTTTCCCTTTTGAATGAATTTAATTTAAACATGAGTGATTTAAAGAAAAATCTTTTTTTTTTTGGCTGAATTCAGGGAACTTTATTGATGTTACATGACAAGGTGGGACTCCCTAGGCCCCTCCCATTCTTGAGGGGGTCTGGTGTGGAAACTTTTGAGGGGAGAATCTCAGTGAGGTGGGGGACTGAGTAGGCAGGGGTGCCCCAGCAGATAAGGGCCTTTCTCTTCCTCTCGTGCTTTGGCTGGGGCTGGTGGTCTGGGGGTTCTTACTCCTTGGAGGCCATGTGGGCCATAAGATCCACCACCCTGTTGCTGTAGCCAAATTCATTATCATACCAGGCAATGAGTTTGACGAAGTGATCATTGAGAGCAATGCCAGCCCCAGCATCAAAGGTGGAAGAATGGGGGTCACTGTTGAAGTCAGAGGAGACAACCTGGTGCTCGATATAACCCAGGATGCCCTCTGATGCCTGCTTCGCCACCTTCTTGATATCATCGTATTTAGCAGCTTTCTCCAGACAGCAGGTGAGATCCACGACTGACACGTTGGCAGTTGGGACACGGAAGGCCATGCCAGTAAGCTTCCCATTCAGCTCAGGGATAACCTTGCCCACAGCCTTGGCTGCACCAGTTGAGGCAGGGATGATGTTCTGGAGAGCCCTGCAACCATCACGCCACAACTTCCCAGAGGGGCCATCCAGTCTTCTGGGTGGCAGTGATGGCATGGACTGTGGTCATGAGTCCCTCCACAATGCCGAAGTTGTCATGGATGACCTTGGCCAAGGGGGCTAAGCAGTTGGTAGTGCAGGAGGCATTGCTGACAATGC
>CAUYRH010026182.1:0-27933 GCA_963574655.1 Perodicticus potto
TTTCACATAGTAAATGAGAAAATATCATGAATGTTACATTAATCAGGTGGATAAAAATATCTCCGATTGTATGGGAAGCCCGCACACTGTACTCCAAGCCTGAATCATTGTACACAGTTATGACTCAATAAAAAATAATAAAATAAATAAATAAATAAATAAATTTAAATTAATTAAAAAAAAATCCTTTGTTTCTTTTCTTTTCTTTTTTTTTTTTAAAGACAGAGTTTCACTTTGTCTACCTGGGTAGAGTGCTGTGGCATCACAGTTCACAGCAACCTCAAACTTTTGGGCTTAGGCTATTCTCTTGCCTCAGCCTCTCGAGTAGCTGGGACTACAGACGCCAGCCACAAGTGCCCAGCTAGTTTTAGACATGTGGTCTTGCTTTTGCTCAGCCTGGTTAAAAATTCTTCTGTTTCTTAATTTTAAATGTGTTTTGAAGAGCAGAATGTACTTTTGATAAAGTTGATTATGACATTTTTTCAGAATTTATCAACACAGTACTAAGTGGATATTTTATAATTATTTGGTTAATGGGTTCAGTTAAGACAGAGACAAAAATCCCCACAATAATTCAGGTTTCCATACCTTTAGTTTTTGTTGTAAATTATCCCACTTGCCTATTCACTTAGTAGAGCATTTGTAAAAGTAGTAATTGGGACATTATAAGCAAAAAAGTGTTTCTATACCTGCAAGCATCTGAATGAAGTTCTTTGCTGGCATTTCTGAATCAGAAATTGGGAGGAAATTTGCATGGACCACACGCATGAAAGAAATCCAACAAATATGTATGATGAAATTACAAATTTATATCATAAATTCCAACATAACAGAGTAAAGGCAGGGAAAAGATTCTAAATGAAGATGATATGGCAGTAGAACGGAATTCCTGTCTCTATTAGGAAAAAGGGAGTAGATATTGCTGTTTAGCTGTATCATGAACAGGGACATAAAATTTAATCTCCTTTTTCTTCCCCCTCGTCTGAGTAAAGGAGGAGGAGAATTAGTACAGTGCTTCCTTAGTGACGAGGAGAACTTCAAAAATAAAGAGACAAGTTGTTCATATGGTTAATAGAGCAAGTCACACAGCTTTCTGCTCATAGCAATATCTGTGTGGGGGGGGGGCAGTGGGCAGATTTCAGTTGGCAGAAGAACATAAACCTCTCGTGATCCACAGAACAGAAGCAAAGAGCTGCAGGTCAAGGGAGTGATGCACATGATTGGGGAGGCTCCCCCCTCACATCCTGGGGTTGCAAAAAGCTTCCAGATCCTACGACACCCTGGGGAGGCGAGGGAAGCCCTGAACCCACTGAAATTAGATTCCTTCCCTCCCCCCTGGTGTAGGAGCTTAAGTCAGACGAAGTTAGTTAAAAAGTCCATGGCATTCTCAAGCACATGCACAATATGGTTAACCATTTGTCCCTTTGGGCAGTATTGATATTATGCCTGACTGTATAAAGGTAACCCTTAGTATTCTGTAGTTAATTCACTATGGAAAATATCTGTTTCATTCCTCGCTATCACTGGATTTATTTTTAAAAATGTTTAAGGAATATATTACAGAGGGGGAAAAAATCTGTTTCAAATATGTTACAACTCTTTTTAGCTCACAGGGCTGGAGTATGAGCCAATTCTAGAAGCCTTAGACCTGTTAGGAAGGGGACCAGGGCTAAGTGGGGTGCACAGCAGTGGCTCAAAAGTCCAGCCTGGCCTCACACCTCTGCTATTGTCAGGTTTCCCTTGTCACTGGATGGGACTTGGGCAGGAGCGTCCCTGTCTTCCACCTCTGGTCTGTCTTCCTCACAGCCAACAGCCTTCCCCAAACACAAATGCCATGTCTGGGCTAGTCAGACAGGGCCAGCCAACATCCCTTTAAATCCTGTCCTAAGTTCAAGTTATTACTCCTGAAACTAAGGCAAAGGAATACAGAAAACGAAAGGCAAACATCACGATGCTTGAGCTGAAGCCAGCCTGGAGAAACTAGATAACTAGATTTACACAGTGACTGAGACATAAACAAAATTGTCTGAACCTGGATTTGAAAACCAGCTTCCCAATTCCTCTGTCATCTCAGCCCATACTGATGTCTCCAAAGTCATAAAAGAAATGTGTGAACAAAAATTCTATGAAAAGGTTCTGAGAAGATTCTAGGTAGCAGTGAATCCAGAAGTGCAGATCTAAACTTTAGATTCTCCCTGAGGATTTGGGTCTCCTGAGGATTTACAGGGCCCAAAGTAACCTGAGGCATTGGGAGATGTAGTGGAGTGAAAATCTCACACTCTCCTCCACCCTGCCCAAACAAAGACATCAAGTCCTATGCTTGTAAATATTACCTTATTTGGGGGAAAAAACGGTCTTCAGATATGCAATTAAGTTAAGGCTCATGAAATGGGGAGGTTATCCTAAATCATTTGGATGTGCTCTCAATACAATTTGATCTTTATGACAGAGAAGAAGGAGGAGATTCCACAGACATACAAAGGGGAAGGTGATGTGATACAGAGCAGAGATTTGACAGTGCTGGCCTGAGGACTGCTGTGATGTGGCCACAAGCTCAGGAATGCTGGCAGCTAACAGAAGCTAGAAAAAGGAAAGGAAAAAATTCATCCCTAGAGTCTGGGGGTCAGGGGTGTGGGCCTGCTCACACTTTGATTTTGGCAAAGTGATTTCAGATTTCTGGCCTCCAAAACTATGAGAGAGTATGTTTCTGTTGTTTTGAAGTTATGCAGAAAACAAATTTTCATAGTTTTTTAACAGCAGCCACAGGAGCAGAATATAGGATATGATGAGATATCAGGCCACTCATAAAGGAAAGGGACTCTTGATTCATCACAACTGCTTCAGGTTCTATTGAATACACTGCACTGTAGACAGACCCAGAAGCTGGATCTGAATTCTTTATTCCTTTTTGAGGAAGGTTGAGCTTCTTCTGTCATTCAACTCACAATACAAAATGGATTTGGGTTGAAATGTCTATTATGAACCTGGGATTTTATGTAAGTAAAATTATAAGTTGTCCTTTTGATACAAAAAGGAGAAAAGGGTCTATGTCAGACTATTTAATTAGCTCAGACCCTATCCATGAGTCACATAATTTTATAATAGATCACAAAGTTTACTCCATTAATAATGTTATTTAAGTATTTGGAAAGAAATACCATTCTTAAAATATAACTTAAATTTCCAGGTACATATTTTGTACATAAAGGGAGTAGTTTCAGAGAAGAGAATAAAATGAGGACAGTTCAGATGAGTATTTCTTTAGATATTATGGGGTATAATTATGGGGTATAATTGGGAGAGCAGATGGCACTCCCTAATGTGGTTGGGCCTCTTCTAATCACTTAAAGTCCTGAATAATACAAAAAGATTGGCCTCCCTGAGCAAGAGGAAATCTTCCAACAGTCTGTCTCCACCCTCCAAGGCACCATCACCTCTCCTGGGTCTCAAGCTTGCCAGCCCTCCCGATGGAGTTTCTGGCCTCTGTAATCAATTCTTTAAAATAGATAGATAATAGCTAGGTAGACAAATTCAATAACAGATAGATGATAGAAGAAAGAAAGAGAGAGAGAGAGAGAGAGAGGGAAGGAAGGAAGGAAGGAAGGAAGGAAGGAAGGAAGGAAGGAAGGAAAGAAAGAAATAATTCTCTTTCTTAGTGCTATTCTTCAACTATGAGTCCTAATATAGAACCAGTGAGCTTTCATCCTAAGGGGGAAAAAATCAACACAAAACTAAACTAAAAACCCCGCCAAATGATAATCAGTTAGTTCTTAGCATTCCCGTAGTGCTTTAGGTACATAAAACATTATCCAATTATGTTAAACAAAATAGAATAAATAGCAAACCTTTACTCTCCACCTCTATAAGTCTTTTCTCTAACTCTGGGTCTGGGAAAATACATAAAAAATTTCAGTAGCAGAGATTATTTCATCTGAATCCTGCAACAGTAGCATGTTTTCAGTGGCCAGGGGAGACACTTTAGGTTTCTACTAAAAATATTACTTGTTGACTTCTACTTTTAAAAACTGGGCTATTTAATGTATTATTAATGAGTTGTAGAAGTTTTTTATATATTCTGAAACAAGTCCTTTGTCAGAAATATGTTTCTCTGTCTGTGGTTTCCTTGTTAATGATGTCTTGATGGATAGGTCTTTAATTTTGGTGCAGTATAATTTGTCAACTTTTTATATCATTGTTGCTTTCTCTATTCTAAGCACCTTTATCACCATTATATAGCAAAGTAGTGTCCTATATTTTTTGTAAAAGTTTAATTTTTGTGTATTTTTATTTTCTCATATGTGTATATTCAGTTATTCCAGCACTGTATTTTGAAAAGACTTTTCTTTTCCCCATTATGCACCCATCCTTTGCCAATATCACACTGTCCTGATTACTGTAGCTTTTAGGTCTTGAAATCACACAGTGAGATTCTATTCAAAATTCTTTGATTTTCCCTATGTTTTGTTAAAAGGTAAAAGATTTGTTCAATATGAAGAGAAACTGGAGTATGATTTTCCATATCTTTTAGAATCAGCTTATAGATTTTTAGAAAAATAGCCTGCTGGAATTTTGCTTGAGTTTGCATTTTATCTACTTACCATTTTAGAGAAAATTGATATCCTAACAATAGTACGTCTACCAACCAGTGAATATTGTATCTCTTTTAATTTATATTAGAATTTTAAAAAATTCTCTAAGCACTGTTTTATAGTTTTTGATTAAGAAAACTTGACACATTTTCATTTCTTCCTAAGTATGTTATGTTATGTTATGTTATTTATTTATTTATTTTTTTGAGACAGAGTCTCACTTTGTCGCCCTTGGTAGAGGGCCGTGGCATCGCAGCTCACAGCTACCTCCGACTCCTGAGCTTAGGCGATTCTCTTGCCTCAGCTTCCCAAGCAGCTAGGATTAGAGGCACCCACCACAATGCCCAGCTATTTTTTGTTGCAGTTGGTCAGGGCCGGGTTTGAACCCGCCACCCTTGGTATATGGGGACGCCACCCCTAAGTATGTTATTTTTATAATAGAAATAGTGTCTCATAAAATTTATTTTATAACTGTTTCATTTTTCTGTACTGACCTTGTATTCTGCGATCTTGCCACATATATATCCAATTATTATTTCTAGTAGTTGATTTCATATACTTATGAGAACTTTCAAAATAAATGTGCCATTTGCAAATAGACAACATTTATGTATTCCTCCCTTATCTTTAGGCCCTTTTCTCCTCCTTGCCTTTATTTCACTGGCTCAGATCTCTAATATGATGTTGAGTAGAACTGATAAGAATGTACAACCATGTATTATTCTTGTTCTTCAGAGAAAAGCATTCAGTATTTTTCCATTAAATATGATGTAATCTGGAGATATTTTGTTAGATGCAAGTCCCCCTTTTTTGGGGAGGAGGATGGAGTCTCACTCTGTCATCCTGTGTAGAGTGCCATGGCATCATCATAGGTCATAGCAACGTTGAACTCCTGGGCTTCAGAACGTCACTTGCCTCAGCCTCCCAAGTAGCTGGGACTTAATAGGTGCCTGCCACAAGTCCTGGCTAGTTTTTCTATTTTTAGTAGAGACAGGGTCTTGGGCTGGTCTCCTGAGCTCAAGCAATAGTCCTGCCTCAGCCTCCTAGAGTGTTAGGATTACAGGTGTGAGCTAACATGCCCAGGCACGCTCTACTCTTAATTTGTTGGGATTTTAATATTGTGAACGTATGACAATTTTTGTCAAGTGCTTTTTCTATACCTGTCAAGATGATCATGTTTTTATTTTCTTTTCTCTGGAAATCTGTTAAGTTACATTGATTTAAAAAAAAAAAAAAGGCTAATATTACATTCCTGGAGTAAACCTCACTTGATTGTGATATAGGATCCTTTTTATATATTGCTAGATTTGATTTACTAGTATTTTGATAAAGACTATCACATGAATATTAATAAGGAATGCACATCAGTGACTTTCTGGTTTTGTAATTTCTTTGTCAGGCTTTGGTATTAAGCCGTATCTGCTTCACAAAATGTTTTGGGAAGTGGACCCTTCTATTTTCTGAAATAGTCATACAACATTAGTGTTACCCAATGTTAAATACAATTAAAAGGTCAATGAATTCACTACTGAATTCGTGTATGACTGGAGTGTGTGTGTGCGTTGGGGGGAGGTTTTTGTTCTTTAAATTAGGTTTGTTTATATATAATTTACGCATCCTTTGTAGTGAATAGCTCCATGAATTTTAACAAATGCTTATATTAATAGCCATGTAACCATCATTACAATCAAGATTTAGACCATTTCCATCATCCCTTAAAAGTTCTCTGATGCCCCTTTAGAATGAGAGCCCATAACCACTCATCTGTTTTTTGTTTGTTCATTTTTTTGGTTTGTTTTTTTTTTTTTGGAAACAGTCTTACTTTGCCACCCTCGGAAGAGTGGGTAGAGTGCTATGGTGACATAGCTCACAGCAACCTCAGACTCTTGGGCTCAAGCAATTCTCTTGCCTCAGCTTCCTGAGTAGCTGGGACTACAGGCACCCACCACAATGCCTGGCTATTTTTAGAGATGAGGTCTCGCGCTTGCTCAGGTTGGTCTCGAACCTGTGAGCTCAGGCAATCCACCTGCCTTGGCCTCCCAGAGCACTAGGATTACAGGGGCAAGCCTCAGCACCAGGCCACTCATCTATTTTCTATCTCTACAGCTTTTCCTTTTCCTGATGGTCATGTAAATAGAATCATAACAGTATCACATCTCTCTCTTAGCATAATGCATTAGAGATTCATCATTATTTATCAACCGTTCACTCCTTTCTTTGGCTAATATCTATTTTAAAGATGTGCCACATTTTTTGAGCCATGGACCTGTTGACAGACACTTGGGTTGCCTTCAGTTTGTGGACATTAATAAAGATGCTATAAATATCTACAGGGAGGCCTTTGTATGGACATCTGTTTTCATTTCTCTCGAGTCAGTAAATATACAGGAATGATATTGCTGGTTCATATTCTAAATGTATGTCTGTTTTTTGTTTTTTTCTTGGAGACAGTCTTAAGTTGTTGCCCTGGGTGGAGTGCCGTGGCATCACAACTCACAATAACCTCAAACTCTTGGGCTTAAGCAATTCTCTTGCCTCAGCCTCCCAAGTAGCTGGGACTACAGGTGCCTGCCACAATGCCCAGCTATTTTTTTGGTTGCAGCTATCACTGTTGTTTATTAGGCCCTGGCTGGGTTTGAACCCACCACCCTTTGTGTATGTGGCCAGCGCCCTGCCGACTGATCTATGGGCGCTGCCAAATGTATGTTTAACTTTATAAGAAACTGTCAAATTGTGTTCAAAGTGATAGACCATTTTGCATTCCCGCCAGCAATGTATAAGAATTCTAGTTGTTTAAAATCTGATATTGCCAGTTTTTGAAAATTTGTTTTTAGATGTGTGATTTTAACTTGCATTTTTTATTTTTCCTGAAACAGTCTCACTCTGTTGCTGGAGTAGAGTACCATGGCATCACAGCTCACAGCAAGCTCTAACTCCACAGGTTGGGCAATCCTCTTTTCTCAGCCTCCCAAGTAGCTGGGACTACTGGCACCTGCCACCATGCCCAGCTAGTTTTCTATTTTTAGTAGAAATTAGGTTTGGCTCTCACTAAGGCTGGTCTCAAAACTCCTGAGCTCAAGCAATCCACCTACCTTGGCCTTCCAGAGCATAGGATTACAGGAATGAGCCACCTCACCCTGGCCTAACTTTCATTTTTCTTCTTCTTTTTTTTTTTTGAGACAGAGTCTTACTTTGTTACCCTCAGTAGAGTGCTGTGGTGTCACAGTTCACAGCAACCTCCAGCTCTTGGGCTTTGGCGATTCTCTTGCCTCAGCCTCCCAAGTAACTGGGACTATAGGCACCCGCCACAATGCCCAGCTATTTTTTGTTGCAGTTTGGCCAGGGCTGGGTTTGAACCCACTACCCTTGGTATATAGTGCCGATGCCCTACTCACTGAGCCACAGGCACCACCCATCTTTCATTTTTTAATGATCCTCTTCTTCCTTCCTTTCTCTTTCCCTCCTTTCTTTTTTCCTTTCTTCCTAAGAAAGGGTCTTGTTCTGTCACCCAGACTGGAGTGCAGGGGCATCATCACAGCTCACTGCAACCTCAAACTCCTGGGCTTGAGTGATTCTCCCACCTCAGCTTCCCAAGTAGCTGGGACTATACTTGTGCCTCACTACACCTGGCTAATTTTTTAAGAGATGAGAGCCTCACTGTATTTCTCAGGCTGGTCTCAAACCACTGGCCTCATGTAATTTTCCCACTTCAGCTTCCTGAACTGCTAAGATTACAGTCAGCCTAAGCCTCTAAGTGCTCATTTAGCCATCTATCTCACTTCTCTGTGAAGTGTCTGTTTAGGCATTTTGTCTAATTTAATTTGGGTTGCTTTCTTACTGAGCTTTGAGAATTATTTTTTTTCTCAAAGAGAGAAGAGAGTTTGCTGTGTCACCCCATTAGAGTGCAGTGGCATCATTGTAGTTCACTGAAACCTCAAAGTCCTGGGCTCAACAGATCCTCCTGCCTTTGCCTCCCTAGTAGCTAAGACTACAGGCCACCATGCCTGCCTACTTTTTTTTTTTTTTTTGTAGAAAAAGAGTCCCACTCTTGCTCAGGCTAGTCTTGAACTCCTGAGCTCAAGCAATACTCACACCTCAGACTCCCAGAGTGCTAGAATTACAGGCATGAGCCATTGTGCTGGACTGAGAATTCTTTATGTATTTTAGGTACAAGCTTTTTATCAGATGTTTGGTTTTCTCCTGCTTATAAATTGTTTTTCCATTTTCCCAACATTGTCTTTTGAAGAGCAGCGGAAGTTTACGTGTATATACATTTTTTATAGTTTATATTTTTTATGAAGTCCAATTTATATTTTTTTCTATTATGGTTTGGGCTTTAGGGCTAACTTAAGTTTTTTAATTTTTATTTTCTCTATTGGCATTTAGCTATACTTCTTGGTATTATTATTTTAGTTGTTGCTTTAGGGATTATAATACGTAAACATATACAAATAGATAACCACAAGTATTAACCCTTTAGAATTAGCTAAGGTTAAGTGAAAAAAAAACAACTCTGCCCTCAATTATTCCTGAATTTTTTTGTAAGTGTATTAATCTACTTCGTGAATATTTGGGACACAATTAAAATTTCATTATCATTTAAAATTCCCACATATACAAAAGTAAAGAGAATAATGCAAATCCCTGTACTTATCACTCAGCTTCAATAATTATCAACTTATAGCCAATTTTGTTCTAGACATAACTGGTCAGGATTTTGAGTAATTGTTCATTCACTTAAAGGAACATGATCCCTGCCAGGTAGGAGCAGACAATCTATTTGGAGAAATAGCGTGATGTGGCAGAAGGAGTTTCAGAGCCAAATCTGTGTGGGGAGGAGATAAGGATTTAGCATGAAAGCTGGAAATGCAGGTTGATCAAACTGTCAAGGAGTATGGACTGTGTCCTATGGAGTGTGGGTAAAGATTAAAAGGTTTTAGGAAAAAATACTAAAATGCTGTTTTAGAAAAGACTAGAGGGAATATAATAGCTAGAAGAAAAGTGAGACAAAGAGAAATCACTTACAAAGCTGCTGTAAAATTTGGAATAACAGCAACGATAGCATAAACCAGCGTGACCCGGAAGAGCTAGACTCTTTAATGTTTAGCAACTACTTAGATGTAGACAAGTGAGAGGTCCAAATGAACAGATTTTAAACTTGTGTAATTGGAAGGATTTAACAGAAATTTGGAAACTAAAAGAGTAAATAGGGAAGGAAATTATATGGGTAAATTTCATTGTAGGTTGAAACTAGGTTTGTCTAATTTGGTGAAGACTGGAGTTTGGAGAACTGGGAAGAAAGCATCTATCATTTCTTAAGAACCTAGTCTGTGATGGGGTAGGTGAAACATTATTTCATTTAATCCCTACTCAAGGTTTGTAAGAGGGATGTTACTAGCTACAATTTATGGGTAAGTCTACGGACTCAGAGAGGCTAAATGTACTGCCACTGACTCAGAGATACTTAGATATGGAAATGAAGGAGCAAGTCTGTCTGACTTAGTGAATCATCCACCAAGAATATAACATTAAATCATAGATTTAATGAAATTAAATTGAATGGATGAAATTTCTAAAGGATAGACAGAATAAAAAAAAAAAGGTTGTGAGCAGATCACTGGCAGTAATTTTTTTCAAGGTAAGAGGAATCACAAATGTGGTGGGAAAAGAGTTTGACAGAAGGTAGGAAGTGAACTATTATTATTACATATTGTAGGTTTTTACTGGAAGAACTCTATTTCTTGAATAATGTGGTCTGAATTCCACTGTAAGCAAATTGCTTAATTTTCTGAGTCTACTTCCTTTCTTATAACACAGGGATAATAATCCTCCCTCCAAGTTTTTTTTTTTTTAATAATGAAATGAAAAGCTGAGTGTAAATGTGTTTGGCATGGGTTCTGATACAGCATGTACTCAATGAATGTCTGCTGGAAGGACAAAGTATAGGCCAAAAGGAAGTTTGTACAAACCCTAAAATATGGTCTGCAAGGTTCTTATTAGAAGAAATTGCACATACTTTTTAGTTTTCTTATGATTTATTTCTTGTTTTTCAAAGTTGAATTACAGCATATATTTCTAATTAAGGATTTCTGTTAGTTCCATTTGGTACCTACAGATCTTATTGTATTATATATTCTCACTGGAACAATATAGTTTTTTAAAAGTTAATATAAAACTGTAAGGTATGGCAACAAGATGAGAGAACAAAATGGAGATTCATCAAACACATTCTCTCCATTGTAGTTAAGTAATCAGTTCTTGATTCAGAAACCTCATTTTTGCTTTCAGAATATAAATATACACAGGTATTAAAAACCCGTCAAAACTTCTCACTTCTGCACAACAACAACAAAAACATCAACAGAATGAAAAGACAGACACACTGTGGAATGGGAGAAAGTATTTGCAAACCATGTATCTGATAAGGAGTTAGTATCCAAAATATACACATATAAGAAACTCGAACAACTGGATAGTAAGAAAATAAATAACCTGATAAAAAATGGGCAATGGACATGGGCAGACACTTCTCAAAAGTAGACATCCAAATAATCAACAGGTATATGAAAAAAATGCTCCACATATGTAATCATCAGGAAAACGTAAATCAAAATCATGATGAAATATCACTTCACATCCATTAGGATGACTATATACTCAATGCTCTATGCTTGAAATGTGCTAAAAAAGTAACTATTAAATGTTCTCAATATACACATTGTATGGATGGTGGATATGTTAATTAGCTTGACTGTGGTAATCATTTCACAATTGTATACAGATATCAAAACACGTTACATGCCTTAACATTATATGATTTTTGTTAATTATACCTCAGTAAAGATGGAGGGTGGGGGAGACAACCTCAGAACACTTACAGAATACATCCCAAACTAAGTTTCTTCAAACAGGGGTATGTACATTTTCAGTGGTGTATAAGACAACATATGGTGTGGTTTGGGAGGCAAACATAATTCATTCGCATGTTTTTAATCTAACAAATTAGATTACCAATATTTTATAAATGGACTGACACCAAAGCCCTGACACATTCGGCCTTTATCCCACATTCAGCACACAATGTATGGGATAAACCCAGAAAGAAGAGAGGGAATTCTACAGGAATAGGATGACAGGGCACACTACTAGTTAGTTCATTTACTTGTTCACTTTACGCCCATTTTTACATTCTAGTATACATGAGCCAGTTAAATAACTCACCAATATTTTTTATGTTATCTAGGTTTAACATAAATTGAAAGCAGCTTAAAAATACTTCTTTCAAGAAACCACAGGTTGAAAATAGTAGCAATACAAGCACAAACAAAAGAAAGTTTCAGTGTGACACTTCTGCTCCTTTGTCAGCTTCATTTGGAATTAAAATAATGTAATCAGACCTGATTATTTAACATAATTTCTTCTTATAAAAATGATTACTTGAAAAATCAACTTAAATCCACTATTGCCCTATATATACTTTGTGTCTTAAAATATTAGCTGTTGACCATATGAAGCTATTATTATTAGCAAAATATTTAAAAATATATCATCTTTATCATGACCCTCTAAATTTTCCATCTGTATATGTAAGATGCAAAAGGAACAGAAAGTGGAATGGTGGCTGAGGAGAGAGAGGAGTGGAGAATTATTACTTACTGGGTATGGCTGCAAGCTTTAAAGATGAAAAGAATTAGACAGATAGTGATGATGGGTGTACAACAATGTGAATGTATTTAATATCACTGAACTATACTTAAAAATGGTTAAGATGGTAAATTTTATGTGCATTTTACCATAGGAAAAAAATCAGGGGAAAATAACTAGTTAGAGCAAAGGTTTTAAAATATAGTCAGTGCTATACATTCCTAACTAAAATGCAACCATATTGACAACTTTTTCTAAAAAGGGAAAACCAGTTTCTTTCTCAGCTTAAATTTCTTTTAATTTTTCTCTAGTAAGTCAAAATCTTTTATAGAAAGCCAACTCCCTCCTCTCCCCTCTACCCTCAATCCTACAACAAACTCTTCAGTGTTTCTTCTGGCACCCCGTAATCTTAAAGAGTCTCTCTAGTTGTTTCTACGAGTCCTAGCAAATTAATTTTATTGACTAAGATAATGTTCACCAAACTTATTTGAGAATTACTTTTGGGGCATTTGTTAAAACACAATTACAGGCCTCTCTCACTTAAAGATCAAATTTCTGAGGTGACATGGAAATGTGTTCACAAATAATGTCTAAATCATTCTTATTCTTACTAAGATAGAAAACTAGGCAGCCAAGAATGTATTAACTTAGCGTAAATAGAAACTACTTAAGGAAAGTAGAAAGTAGAAACTGTGGTCTCTGGGAGAAAAATAACCATCTGATTCCTTAAAATAGAATGTGAACCATGAAATGTCCACACCAATCCATGGGAGAAGCTACAAAATACAAAGTTGAAAAATACTAAAATTCATTTACCTGTGATGTGTCATGTCCCATTTTTAGGTATTAATTTCTGGAATGCTAGACATGTAGCAAAGAAATAATTTTAAAGAGCTTTTTCCATATCCAGACACGGTGGCTCAAACCTGTAATTGTAGCACTTTGGGAGGCTGAGGTGGGTGAATTGCTTGAGCTCAAGAGTTTTGAGACCAGCTTGAGTAAGAGCAAGATCCATCTCTACTAAAAACAGAAAGACTAGCCGGGCGTTGTGGCGGGTGCCTATAGTCCCAGCTACTTGGGAAACTGAAGCAAGAGAATTGCTTGAGCCCAAGAGTTGGAGGTTGCTGTGATTTATAACCCCATGGCACGCTACCCAGGGTGACAGAGATTCTGTTTCAAAAAAACCAAAACAACAAAAAAAAGCTTTTTCCAAGATGGAAGTGTGGAAAGGATGTGAACTAATAAGCAGCAGTTGTATTAAATGTACTTATTCACCAAATTTATTTTTGAACAATCAGAACACCAGATTATGACAGATTAAAAAGAAAGCACCAAAAATTGCTACATATCAATACCTGAGCTGAGACTGAAGGCAAATATTCATCTATTAAATCTACACCTTAATACAGAAACACAGGTTACAACATCCACAACACATTCTACAGAGTACAGTAAGTAGTGTTTTTTGTGAATTACAACTAGTTAAATGTAATAATGCTAATTACCATACAAAGAATACACACAAATTACACATAAATGTATTTAATACATCATACATTGTACCGAGTATCATGCATGTTTAAATGGAAAGATATGCAAAGTGATAATCATTGTTCATTATATATAACAGGACAAGTTTCTTTGCACTGTTAAGTACTGTTACTTTGCACTGTACTTTCTGGATGAGAAAAATTGTCAATTTGCAAATAAATAATTATTTACTGAGTCTATCTCAGCAGAACACAATTAGTTCTCTATAAATTTTTTAACTACAGTACAAAAATTGATGCAAGCTGAGGGCCTTTTGTTTATTTTATTATGCCTTTGCCCAAACTTCTTGCATGTCAACTTGACCATGTTTTAAGAAAACACATTTACTTTCTACTTATTTTTTAAGAAATCTATATTTTTGTCTTTGGGGGAAGTTACTAGCAGTAAAATAGGAAAGAAATGTGTTGAGTTTATGTTCAAACTTGAAAATGAAAAATATACAACAAACTTCGAATATACAGAAATGTGTGCATCTTTTAGCAAAGACCATGATCATCCCATAAATGGAATAATTCAGACTTTAATAGAAATTACATCCAGCATTTTAAATAAGCACAGTAAAAATGTAAATCTTTATATTTTTTTTAAAAATTGGAGTTAGTTCTCTTTTGATACCTTAAATATAATTAAGAAAACAAAAGAGAAGGGGAAAATAATGTTAAAAAGTATACTACACAAATTTGAGTTTATTAATTACTAAAAAATTATTAAGGAAACTGACTTTGATATATACAAATACAAGCCTCAATAATCTGAGGGAAAATGACATAGGTCTTAGGGAAGAGTTCATGTCTTTCACAGAGTATTCATTAATAAGACAAAATTTATGGTTGGGGGGTTAGTTTTTCCACGTGTCTTAAGTTCAGAATGCAGCCACTACTTTCTCATAAAATATTTTTCAGAAACTTTAGCAAAACTTAATTTTCTACATTGTTGTAGCATTAAGTCAATTCTAAAAATGAGAACTCTGAAAATTTAAGGGAGGCCTCTAGAGCAAGAGTTCTGCAAATACTAAGGAAAACACTATTCGATATTTACTTTACATTTTTATTTAACCAACCTCAAAGAAAAGTATTTGGGACTAATTTGGGAAGACCACTCATAATAAAATATATAGTTACAAAATTGTAGGGCATTCCTTTATTTTTAAGGCACAGTCTGTTTTATCCCAAATAATTGTAAGTTCAAGGTCACAGTGATAATACATATTCAGTTTTGGTCTGGTTTCTCATGGGTATGTTGCTACATTTACAGTCAGTCACAAGTTTAAGAAACTGTAGTACAATCACTTCAAAATAATATATTTAAGACATTTTTAGATTTAAAAAAATGTTAATATATAATACAACTTCCTAATTTATATACATTAAAAACTGGAGCTTTATTGCACTCCACAGTGAAGGAGGGGAAGGTTATTTCTACCAGTATTCCAAGAAATACATATTTAGTTATATAAAAATCATATTGTGTTAAATACAGGCATCTCTTACTTAGGATAAAATTATTCAACACGGATGACAAACTCATTCTGGAGAACAATGTACCCTGAATTTAGGTCTTGTATATCATAATTTTACTAACATCACCCATACTCCCTACTCAATAGGACTCAATCAGGGCCAAATGTTCAATATTTGGCTCTCTGTGCTGCCTTTTCTCTTCAAAGCTACTTATGCAAACTGTATCAACATTACTGAGCAGAGAAACAGTAAGTGGTATTAAATAATGAGAAAAACTGTAATTGATGGATTGAAATTTCTTAGCATTTCTAAGGGGAGAAGTTAAAGCATTTCAAGCAGATAAACACAGTAGTTTGTGAGTCTGTCATATTTCTGCTTTTTCCCCTCATAAGAACCCGACCATATTATTGTTAACACTTTAGCACTAATATCTTATTTTATAAAATTTTCCATTAAGATATGCACTATAAGGTTTACTTCATTGTACTACTTCAGGTTCTAGTGGATAATTTCCTCCTGGGAAACATGTGACTACATAAGGGGACTGAAATGGAAATATAAAGAAAACACAAGAAATTCCACAGTAAACTTTCTTATCTATTTTTTTTTTTTTTTTTTTTGAGACAGAATCTTACTTTGTTGCCCTCGGTAGAGTACTGTGGCATCACAGCTCACAGCAACCTCAAACTCCTGGGCCCATGCGATTCTCCTGCCTCAGCTTCCCAAGTAGCTGGGACTACAGGCGCCGGCCACAATGCCCGGCTATTTTTTTGTTGCAGTTGTTTAGTGGCCCAGGCCAAGTTCGAATCTGCCACCCTCAGTGTATGTGGCTGGCGCTGTAACCACTGTGCTATGGGTGCAAAGCCAAGTAAACTTTCAATTACATAAATGAGACACTTGCATTAATAGCTTATACAACAAAAATTAATGTTTTCAATCCCAAAATGAATCCAAAGCAAAATTACTTCAAATGATTATTTCAATTAATTGCATACAGATTACTAAATTGGGTAAACTTTTATCCAGTAAAATAAAAAAGCACAATAAAAAAATCAGACAAAATATGCTATATCAGACAAAACTATGCTATAAACAGAAATGTTTTCAAAGAAAGCATAAGGAATGTAGGTTTTCATGTTTTACACATTTGTCATAAATCCTAGATGAAAAATACTGATGAGAAAATTTTTTGCTTTAATTCCAGTATGCTAAGAAAAGTTCACTGGCACAAATATCCAGAGGTATTTTACGGTTTCATTTACTTTGGTGGCAAAGTGTATTTTGCTAACCATATGGATACAGTTACATAGTTTTCAATAAGGAACTTAATGCTAAAAAGAATTCAAATGTATTTTTTTCCCCTTAAAAAAGGATGTAAAAAAGTCCAATATGAAACAGAACAACTGCAACATGACATACAAAATAGGCCTATCATATAGGCTTGTTAATAGTTAATAACTATTAACTATAAACATTTTTACTAGTAACATTACTACTATATAAATACTAAAAACCAAAAAAAGTTAAAAAATAGTATATGAACTTACAAAAATAGCTACTTTTAGATGTGCTAAACTAAGATTAGAATTCAAATATGCAAACAAACTCAACACCAACTGATCAAAATATACCAACCAATATAGGTTTTCATAGTGTTTGAAGTTATAATGTACAGAATAAGTACAGATTGACTCTGAATTATATATATCAAGTCCTATATAAGTCATCAGAAATTAACTATTACTTGATATTTCAAAAAACAAACATTTTTGGCAGGGTAACATGCCAAACACTTTCAGAAAGTACTGTACTTTATTTAAAAATTATCAACCATTAAAAATTTAATAAAGATGTAGCTTAGAATATTGCTGAATTTTGAAAGACATGTTATCTCATCAATTTAAGGTTTACATGTATACATTTTAGATGTCACATTTACTCTATGAAGGGAATGACAGTTTGTTCTCACAATTTCCAAATTTTAGTCTTTTCTCAAAACTAAGTTTAACATATAAAATGCAGTCTCCTGTATTTATAACTTACCAAAAAATGTGAATCCTTTAGCATGTACAGTACATACATTTGGATTACTCAGCTGACATTCTTTCCTATTATTCCCTATCAAAATAATGTAAGTTGCCTTACAGCTTTTCCTATTTCCTCAAGCTATTAAACCTTATCGTGAAAGAATGCATGAGTAATGTATATAAATAAAACTTCATTACAGAATTTGAAATGTTCTTTGTTCAGAAAGACTAGGATAAAATTTCAGCTTCCAATCATCTTACCATTTTGTAAAAGTATTATATGTTCTACATTTACTTTATTGGGTGAGAAAGTTTACTGGTAGAGTCTATTCTCATAATACAATAATTTAATTGTTTCCTTATCTTACCAAATGTCATGTTCTCCAAAGTGATTTTCACCAATAAATTTCACAAAGTATCTTGTCTCCTATGTTATACAGGTTCACAAATCCCACATACTGAGAAAACAAAAAGTGATGGTGAAAAATAAACAAATGGCTAGTCATCGGAGGACCCTAACACATTTAAAATATATTTTCAAATAATTTTAATACCCAGTTGCTAAAATTTAAATGCATTACTGTGATGTTTTGCACTACACCTAACAATAATGTAAGACATTACACTAATTTGAAACTATTGCCTAAAATAAAAATGTAGGCCAGATGATTTAAGTAAGATTCAGGAATCAATAGATTTAAGTTTATCTCATAATCTTTGTGTTTCCCCCCACTTTTCCTAGAGCTTTCAAGAATGAAACTGAAAATTGAGTTTTGCTTCCTTTTATTTCCCTTGACCATGTTCCATAAGAAGGAATTAATAAGCAGTAAAGTGAAATGAATATACTATGTTAAGTGAGAAGTCTGAAGAGTTAAGAAAAATAGAGGAACCAGATAATGAATGGTAATTTGGTAAGAGTTAAGAGTAATGGTAATGGTAAGAGTTAAGAAAAATAGAGGAACCAGATAATGAATGGTAATTTTTGTAGAGGTTTTACATGTATTGTGGAAATACATAGTTCAACATTAGTGGTTAAGATAATCAACAACATGACAGAAAGGGAATTTAAAATATGGATGATAAAGACAAAAAAGGGAATGAACGAGGAAATGGAAGGACAAAACCAAAAGATGGACGATATGTAGAATATAGAAAAAATATGGCTGAGCTTAAAAAAATGAAGGAGACAATCAGGGAATGTAAAGATGCCACAGAAAGTATCAAAAATAGATTAGACCATGGATAAGAAAAAACCTCAGAGCTGAGGGATAAAGTTTTCGAGTTAACCCAGGTAGTTAAAGAGGCAGATGAGAGAGAAAGCAGAACAGTCACTGAAACAACTATTAGACTCCATGAAATGCTCAGACATACAAATAATAGGGATGTCTCAAGGAGAAGAATATTGTCCCAAAGCAATGGAAGCCCTATTGGAGACTATCATAAATGAAAACTTCCTAAGTTTTACTAAAGATCCCAACATTCTCCTTTTAGATGGATATCGAACTGTGCGTCATCTCAACTCAAACAGAGCTTCTCCAACACACATTGTAATAAACCTGTCCAAAGTCAAGACAAAAGAGAAAATTCTGCAAGCAGCCAGAAGTAAGCACCAACTGACCTACAGCAGCAGAGCCTTTAGGGTGACAGAAGACTTTTCAACTGAAACATCCAAGCCAGAAGAGAATGGTCATCTACCCTCAACGTTCTTAAACAAAATAATTTTCAGCCCAAAATTCTGCATCCTGCTAAACTAAGCTTCAAAATTGATGGGGAAATCAAATCTTTTGCAGATATACAAGCACAGAAGAAATTCACCACAACAAGGCCAGCTCTACAGGAAATACTTAGACCTATCTGGATCTATTGCCTAAAATGAAAATGTAGGGCAGATGATTTACGTAGAATTCAGGAATCAATAGATTTAAGTTTATCTCATAATCTTTGTGTTTAGACCACTTTTCCTAGAGCTGACTAACATAACAGCCAGAAGCTAAAGATGAAAACTTAGCTTCCATAATAGTGGAAAGGATAAAATTACACAATGGACTTTGACAAAATAAGATGAATAGAATTCCACCACACTTATCAATTCTCTCTATAAATGTCAATGGATTGAATTCCCCACACTGAAGAGGCACAGGCTGATTGGATAAAAAACCACAAACCATCCAAATGTTGTCTCCAGGAAATGCACATAGCCTTGAAGGACAAAAACCAAGACTCAAGGTTAGGGGATGGAAAAAAGTATTTCAAACAAATGGAAATCAGAAGAAAGGAGGAGCTGCAAATCTTATTTTCAGATACGAGTGGATTTAAAGCAACTCAAGTTACAAAAGACAAACAGGGACACGTCATCCTGGTCAAGAGAACAATACAACAAGAAGACATTTCTATTTTAAATATTTATGCACCCAATTTAAATGTTCCCAGATTTATGAAAGAGACCTTGCTTGAAGGGTCTGAACAATATGATATCCCATAACACCATAATAGCTAGGGATTTTAACACCTCTCTGACAGAACTGGACAGATCCTCTAAACAGAAACTAAACAAAGATACAAAGGACTTAAATGTGACACTAGAACAAATGGCATTAATGGACATATACAGAACACACCATCCCAAAGCCTAAAAAATATACATTTTTCTCATCAGTTCAGGGAAAATACTCCAAAATAGATCACATCAATATCTGGTAAGATACAAATCAAACTTCAGCAAAATTAAACAAATAGAAATTATACCTTTTATTTTTTCAGACCACAAGGCAATAAAGGTGGAACTCAACTCAAACAAAAATGTTCATTCCCACACAAAGGCATGGAAACTTAAACCTTAATGTTGAATGACAGTTGGGTCCAGGAAGAGATAAAGGAGGAAATTGTTAAATTCATCAAATGTAACAACAATGAAGACACAACTTACCAAAAACCTGTGGAAAACAGCAAAAGAAGTCTTAAGAGAGAAATGTATTGCATTAGATGCCCAAAAAACAGAAAGAGAGCCATCAACAAACTCATGAACCGTCTTATGGAAATGGAGAAAGAAAACAATCTAATCCCAAAGCAGAATTGGGATTAGACCAGCGGAAGAAAAGACATAACCAAAATTAAATCAGAGATTAATGAAACTTAAAAGAATCACTCAGAAAATTAACCAAACAAAAAGTTGGCTATAGCCCTACTGCAGAAATTATTCCAAAATACTGAGGAGGAAAGAATATTCCCCAACACGTTCTATGAAGCAAATATCACCCTGATACCATAACCAGGAAAAGACCCAACTAAAAATGAGAACTTCAGACCAATTTCACTAATGAATATAGATGCAAACATTCTCAACAGAATCAGCTTATCATCAAAAAAGTCACACATCATAATCAAGTAGGTTTCATCCCAGGAATGCAAGGCTGGTTAAATATATGCAAGTCCAGAAATGTAATTCATCACATGAACAGAAGCAAAAACAAAGACCATGTGATCCTCTCAATAGATGTAGAAAAAGCATTTGATAAAATTCAGCATCCTTTTTTAATTAGAACACTTAAGAGTTTAGGCATATGTGGCACATTTCTTAAACTGATTGATGCCACCTACAACAAACCTATAGCTGGAATTATATTGAATGAAGTGAAACTGAAAGCTTTTCCACTTAGAACTTGAATCAGACCAGGTTGTCCTCTATTACCACTACTATTCAACATAGTACTGGAAGTTTTAGAAAATACAATCAGGCAAGACTTGGAAATAAAGGGCATCCAAATGGGGGCAAAGGAGGTCAAACTCTTGCTCTTTGCTGATGATATGATCTTCTATTTAGAGTGCCCCAAAGACTCAACCACAAGACTCCTAGAAATGATCTAAAAATACTGCAATGTTTCAGTATATAAAATCAATGTCCACAAATCAGTAGTCTTTGTATATGTCAATAACAGCCAAGATGAGAAGCTAATCAAGGACACAACTCCCTTCACAATAGCTTCAAAAAATGAAATAGCTAGGAATATACCTAACAAAATAGATGAAGGACCACTACAAAGAAAATCACAAAACCCTAAGAAAAGAAATAGCAGAAGATATTCACAAATGGAAGAACATACTGTGCTCATGGCTGAGAAGAATCAACATTGCCATACTCTGGGTAGTAAAGATATTGTCAAAATGTCTATATTACCCAAAGCAATCCACAGATTAAATGCAATCGGCACTAAAATACCAACATCATACTTTCAAGGTTTGGAAAAAATAATTCTTCATTTTGTATGGAACCAGAATAACCCCCATATAGCCAAGGCAATTCTTAGCAATTAAAACAAGGCTGGGACATCACCCTGGCAGACTTTAGGGTATACTACAAGGCTGCAGTAATCAAAACAGAATGGTATTGGCACAAAAATAGAGACACTGACATTTGGAACCAAATAGAAAATCATAAGAAGAAGCTAACATCTTATAGCCACCTGATCTTTGATAAAACAAACAAGAATATATACTGGGAAAAAGAATCCCTGTTCAATAAATGGTGCTGAGGAAACAGGATAACCACATGTAAAAGACAGAAACTGGACTCACCACTTACAAGAACTGATTCAAGATAGGTAAAAGATTTAAATCTAAGGCATGAAACAATAAAAATCCTCAAAGAAAGTGTGGGGGAAACAATTGAAGATATGAGCCTAGAGAAAGATTTTATGAAGACTTCCCAATGACAATTGCAGCAACAACAAATATAAACAATAAAAAGCTTCTGTATAGCTACAGAGACAATAACCAAAGCAAATAGGAAACTTTCAGAATGGGAAAAGATTTTTGAATGCTATGAATCAGACATAAGTTTGATAAATAGGATCTACAGAGAACTCAAATAAATCAACAAAAAAAGAGCAAATAGGCTTGGCGCCTGTAGCTCAAGCGGCTAAGGCGCCAGCCACATACACCTGAGCTGGTAGGTTTGAATCCAGCCCAGGCCTGCCAAACAACAATGACAACTACAACCAAAAAAAAAAAAAAAAAAAATAGCTGGGCATTGTGGCAGGCACCTGTGGTCCCAGCTACTTGGGAGGCTGAGGCAGAGCATAGCTTAACCCCAGGAGTTGGAGGTTGCTGTGAGCTGTGATGCTACAGCACTCTACCCAGAGTGACAGCTTGAGGCTCTGTCTCAAAAAACAAACAAACAAACAAAAAAGGCAAACAATCCCATGTATCACTGGGCAAGAGACATGAATAGAATTTTCTTTAAAGAAGACAGAAGAATGGCTAACAAACATATGAAAAAAATGCTCATTGTTCCTAATTATTAGAGAAATGCAAATCAAAACCACTCTGAGATATCACCTATACCAAGTGAGAATGCCCCATATCACAAAGTCTCAAAGCTGTTTATGCTGGCATGGATGCGGAGAGAGGAGAACACTTTTACACTGCCGGTGGGACTGAAAACTAATACACTCTTTTTGGATGAAGTATGAAGAATCCTCAACTCAAATTAGGCCTCCCATTTGATCCTGCATTCCCATTACTAGGCATCTACCCAGAAGAAAAAAAATCCTTTTATTGTAAGGACATTTGCACTAGACTGTTTATTGCAGCTCAATTTATAATTGCCAAAATATAAAGACAACCTAAATGCCCACCCACCCAGGAATGGATTAACAAGCTGTGGTATATGTATACCACGGAATACGATTCAGCCACTAAAGAAGATGGAGGCTTTACATCTTTTGTATTAACATGGAGGTGGAACACATTCTTCTTAGTAAAGCATCACAAGAACGGAGAAGCAAGAATTCAATGTACTCAGTTCTAATATGAAGGTAGTAGATGAGCTAATACAAGGTGAGGGTAGGGGAATGAGTAAGTGGGGAAAGTGGAGGAGGGAGAGGGTTGGGGTGTCATGGTGTATGCGCGCCTGTTGGGGACAGGACACAATTATGTGAGGGACTTTACCTAACAAATGCAATCAGTGTAACCTCATTCTTTGTACTCTTAGTGAATCCCAAACAATAAAAAAAAGGAAACAAACAAAAAAAAATCAACAGCACACATTTACTAGGCTTATTACAGTTCTTTCTTTTTCCTTAATGGATGATGATGTAGTTATTAGAACCATATAGGCATAGCTCACTCAAGAAAAGATATTCCATTCTATACATCGGAATTTATCTGATGGAAAAATGAAAAAATGAAAGATTAATCAACACATGATCAATGTACATTGAAGAGACTTGAAATCAATGTTAACCAGACCCACCCGTTTTTTTTATAATCACCATTTCAAATATTTTCATTCTGGTGATAACTAAGAAAAGAAAGTTAGCAAACCTGTTTAATTTCTGACATGAAAAAGATCCTGAAAAAGAGTATTACCAATTTCTATCATGTTATTAATTGCAAATTATAACAGCAATAACTCTAGAAGAGGCTTTACAAACACTGTAAGTAACCAGTAATTTTCCCTGTCCTGTCTATAGTTGATCTAGTTATCAATGTAGAATCTAGGAGTTATTTTATATGTATCAAAACTCAACAAATTCTAAATTAAAATGCCATAACAGTAGAGTACACAAATTTGCTGAACTAGATTGTATCTAAGTGCCAATAAACACTTATGTTTTTAGTAACATTGCTACTTGGGCTGTGCTGTTTTATCAACTAACAATGTAGGTTGTAAGCATGACAGAAACAGTTTGTACTTTAAACAGCCGATGCTTTTCTCAAGTGATAAAATCATTAGTTTTGCTACAGCCTAGCTTCTCATCTAGCTATCTGACTAGAAGGAAATGAAGATCAAAATGTAAGTATATACGTGTGCGTGTATAGATATACATACACTCATATATATTTTACATATATATAAAATGGCTAAAAGCCCAAACTACTATTGTTTATAAAATGTTTGATTAAAATCCTTTTGTAGTCCTTAAAATTAAGTATTCTGTTAGAAAAATAAGATTTTAGGATTTGTTGATAAAACACTCACATGAAAACATTTTAGTGACAATTAGTATGCCTCCTCTGCTGCTTTAAAAAGCAAACGTACTACTCACAAATGAGAAATTGAAGCTTGTTACGTTTTACTCATGAGCAGTACTGACTAAAAACAGTGACTTTAGATCACATAAACATAATGATTATGACTGTGAACAGAAGATACAAATTAATAGATTTTCTAAAGTTCTTTTTGTATATGGAACTAAGTTCATATTCAGAAATAGTTGAGTGACACATTTAACCTGTCACTTGCGATACATTGTAATAATGGCAGCAAAAAATAAGAATATCATGTGTGGGCTCGGCGCCTATAGCTCAGTAGCTAGGGCACCAGCCATATACACCAGAGCTGGCGGGTTCAAACCCAGCCCAGGCCTTCCAAACAATGACAACTACAACCAAAAAACAGCGCATTGTGGCAGATGCCTGTAGTCCCAGCTACTTGGGAGGCTGAGGCAAGAGAAGTGCTTAGGCCCAAGAGTTTGAGGTTGCTGTGAGCTGGCATAGTGAGACTCCGTCTCAAAAAAAAGAATACCATGTGTGTAAAAGTGTATGTATAGCAGAACAGAGACAGATACATCCCTATTTCAGTAAATATATATGTGGTATGCCATGGAATGAGTGTGTGATCTAGTAAATTCTCTTTCCTCTCAGCTGAAATACACAAGTATTTTATATTTTATACCTTTTGCTATTTCTCTCAAACAAATAAGAGCCTGCTATGTCTGCCATGCCTACTATGAGGTTATCACTTCCCTTGAATGGTCTCAGTATGAGAAAATATGAATACTGAGCAATAAGCATGAAGCTGGAAAAGACAACAGTGTAATCAAACAAACTTACAACCTTCAAAGATGATACCAAGAACTTCTTTAACTGATGCTGAAATAACAAAGACCTAAGGAAGAACTAAGAAGTGAGGTAACTCTACAGGCAGTAAAATGGGAGTAAACTTTTATAGGCAGTAAGTTGAGAGGCTGTAATGGAATCCAGAAGCAATGGCAGATAAAATGAAACAGGTTCTCTAGGACATTCCTAGGTACTAATAAGGATACAAATTCACAACTGCAACTGTGGAAATCACTGAGATTTAAGGACTTTGCTTGAGCGGTTTTGGGCATTTATGTTACACATTATCTAAAAGAAGGACTCTGAGCCAGGTATATCTTAGCCTGAGTTTCTCTATCCTAAGGCAAAGAGTACGCTCTTCTACCTTGTTCCATTACCTTCTTCCTATCCCTTTGTAGCTAAGAGTGAAGTGAAATTTTTAAAAAAATAGAAAGATTACTCTTTTATTTGTCAAACAGTAATCCCAGAAGTCACCTGGGCAAAAAAAGATTCCATTTTTAAACCTAGTGGCTGAAGTCTCCAATTTATTCAAGTGGTTTGTTAATACTTACGTTATCAATGGGGTAACAGCTGTCTATTGTTATTATATTAACAATATAATATTATACATCAGATGGGGCTCTACATTTAAGATATATATATATATATTTTTTTTTTTGTTTGTTTTTTTTTTTTTACATAGCAGAAAATGTGCAAACCTACAGTTGTTTTTGACCACTGGAATTTAGTTAATTCACCATGACCTGAGGCACTTTTGGCAACCATGGGGGCAATGAATTGAATAAAATGGTACAGACTGAATAACCAAACTGTTCCAATATCTGGATGTAAATCCATGTATCTGTGAGCATTCAACAACAGATTTCTCTAATAGTCTCTTTCATACTAAGTATAATAAGATTTATATTTGAAAATTAATAAGAAAATTTCATTACATTTTAAATTAGAATCATGTTTCTACCCATCAATATTTCATTGGTTACCAAGAAAACATGTCTCCTTACAATTCAAAGTTCTATTTTCATAGATGCAAGAAGTGAAAAGATCTACTTCATTCATTCATTGTGGCTGGCAAAAACTCACCATAGACTGTGTGGAGCTATTTCACTTTTGAGATTAAACAGCTATATATTTATCAATCTTTTAAGACTTATTTCTCAATTCATAAACTACAGAAAAATCAAGGCACTGCCCATATCAGTGGGTAGGGTGCCGGCCACATACACTGAAGCTGGCAGGTTCGAACCCGGCCTAGGTGGGCTGGGACAAAAATGCAACAACAACAACAAAAATGACTGGGCATTGTGGTGGGCGCCTGTGGTCTCAGTTACTTCGGAGGTTGAGGCAAGAGAATCGCTTAAGTCCAGGAGTTTGAGGTTGCTGTAAGCTGTGATGCCACAGCACTCTACAGCTAGAGACTCTGTCTCGAAAAAAAAAAAATAAATAAATAAATAATTCAAAATATTCACCTTCAGAAAAAAGTTTGATTTAACAAGCAGAATGCTTGAAGTAAAATGACAATACTGTATCTATCATGTCTCTGAGAGAAGATCTCTGGTTCGGCTGATGAAGCAGACTAGCTGATATGCACAGGAGTCCTCAAACACAGCAGCCCCCATAAATCCCTTCACCAATTTTTTGAAAATGATTAAATACTGATTCCACACCACAAAACAAAACCATGCTTCCACTACTTTCCTTGAGCATTACAAAACTAATTTCCTATTTTCAATACTGTAAAAATAGACTTGTCTTCTCCAAAGGATCTTGCTGTGCACACAGATGAATTTTTGTGTTTCCTCTTCTTATTAGCCCTACAGGCATAAATCACCTTTATCATTCTTTAAGTTCAATCTTACATAAAGTTGCATAATGCGTGGAGTACAAGAGGAACGAAGACAAAGCATGGAACCCTATATAAATGTGCTGACCCAAAAGCAATCACACCGATAGCCAGAGGAAGTGGAAACTGTGAAGCAGTCTTCAACAATTTACTGTAAAGAGACAGAGAAATACACATTATATAAACTATATTGTCAATAGTCAATAAAAGGAAATATGCCAATCTTCTGTACAGATTTGGGAAAGATAAACTGATTGGGCAAAACTGATTGGAAGTTATTTTTTTATGTAATAAATTTACCCTGCACATAATTTTCTAAAAGGTCAATACAATTCATGTTTTGGCTACAAAAGGGAGAAATATTTCAACTTAGAAAATAGCCACTTTGTTTAGACTTTCACATTTTAACAACAGAAAAATACTAGTTGGACTTTGACTCAGTAATTTTACCTCTAGAAATTTATCCTAATGAAAATAATCATGTTCACTAAAACACAGCTACAGAAATGTTTATTTTAACCCTACTTATAATAACAAAAAACATACCAAACAAAAGAAGAACCATCTGAAGTTCCCAACAAGAGCAGCATATAAGACAAGACGCTGAATTTTTTTTTTTTTTTTTTTTTTAGAAAGAGTATCAAGCATTAACCCTTGAATGAATGCAGTGGCAACACAGCAAACAGCAACCACCAATTCCTGGGCTCAAGAGAGTCTATAGCCTCCGCCTCCCAAGTCGCTCGTACAACAGGTAACCGCCACAATGCCCAGCCATTTTTTGGTTGCAGCCGTGATTGTTGTGTGGCGGGCCGGGGCTGGATTCGAACCCGGCTGCTCAAGTGTAGGTGGCTGGCTCGTTAGCCTGTTGAGCCACAGGCGCCGAGCCTCAAGTGATCCTCTTGCCTCAGCTTTCCTAGTAGCTGGGACTATAGGTGCCCACCACAATGTCTGGCTAGTTTTTCTATTTTTAGTAGAGACCG
>CAUYRH010026183.1:0-19892 GCA_963574655.1 Perodicticus potto
GAATGTTTTCTGTATGTGTGGTGCAATAGGGTAGCCACGGGGAGATACCAAGCACTTGAAACATGGCACATTCCAAAAGTAAGAAATTATCTTTTACTTCTATTTATAAATATTAGTTGTCTATTTTTTGAGACTTTGGAAAAAAAAATAAGAATTTAACTGATGACTCTATACTGAGCCTCAGAGTCAAAGCATTATAATAGACATACTCTTATTTGACAATGTGAATATTACTTTCTTTGCATTATTATTATTAATATTGCTTAATATTTCGATACAGGAATCATCTGATTTCTTTTCTGAATGTATTTATCTTCATTCATTCTTTAAAATTTAAATTAAAATAAATTTTTTAAATGACGCTACAAGGTCCTGCATGTTCTGTGCTCTACCCCCTGGCCGTCCTGGCTCTCTGCTTAGCTCACTGGCTGCTTAGAGTTTGTTGAGGCCACAGCACTGCCCTCTACCTCAGGGCTTTGCACCAGCTCTTCCCTTTGCCCAGGACACACCTGCCCACTTCCCTCTCCCCTCACAAGTCCCAAATCCTGCATCTCTGGTGGACTTCTGTGAAGGGCCCGTCTCTATTCTCTTGGAAGATTTGAGTCATGGTGTTGGGCTGTGCCAGTGAAACCTTGTTCAGGCTGTCTGTCCTACCCCCTGGGGTTCCCTAGGGACTCCCAGGGATAACACCCCAAGGGGGAACAATGTAATTGTTAGGTATTATAAGTATAGAAGGAGCTCTGCACTGTATTTTGAAGAGAGGGAGCACCAGATACTGCCATCCTAACCCCTACCCAGAGGCCTCCTCCCCATAGAAATGAAGTTTTGGGGTTTTAGGGGAGGAATACCACAGTCCTCCACTCACAGCAAGGTGTCCACAGCTGTCTTTGTTATAATACATTTCCCAGGATCATATCCCCAGAATATAAAAACACTTCCTCAGGGAACAAGAAAATCTGCCATTGGCCCCATGAAGTGGGTCACTGTTAGGGTGGAAACTTACTGAGTGCTCATGGCAGATTAGACAAAGAATTCTCACATGGTGATCAGGATAGAAAGAAGCACAAAATGTATTTATTTTCCCAAGAAAGAAAGAGAGAAAGAGAGAGAGAGGCCACAGCAAGAAGGAAGGAGAAAGTACCAAGCAGTTGAAGAAAAGCTGCTAGTGTCTTAAAGAGTAAAAATGGCTCTCTTTTTTCTCTGCTTTAGTGCACTAATAACAAAAGCAGTGATGAGTGATTGCAGCTGTTCTTTCCGGGTCATCTGAGTCCCTGGATCTGGTGCTGATGAGAACTGAGACACAGGGTGGGTGTGGGGAGCTCCCGTCCCTACTGTCAGCTAAGGGCTCTTCAAGGTTGAAAAAATAGAGTTGTAAAGATAATGAGTCAGACCATAGGTGAGGTCATGGGTGAGGCCACAGGTGATTTTGTTTGAATTAAACAAAACAAAGGGGGTAGTTGTGTCGTGGGTTTTCCCTTACCTTCTGTTTGATGGTTTATTTTCCTTTGCTAGCCAGATTGTTAGGAAGACCACCCTTAAGTCAGAAAAGTTCACGACTGGCCTCAGAAGACTGTGAACCCCACGTATGAATCAAGTGAAGGCACTGTGAAAATTTATTTATTAATTCATTCAAATATAATGATTCAGCATCCCATATTTAAGATAAAATTTTTTTATTGAGACAGAGTCTCACTCTGTCATCCTTGGTAGAGCACTGTGGTATCACAGCTCATAGCAACCTCAAACTCCTGGGCTCAAGTGATTCTCCTGCCTTAGCCTCCCTAGTAGCTGGGACTACAAGTGCCCTCCATAACGCCTGGCTATTTTTTTTGTTTTTCTGTTTAGCTGGCCTGGGCCAGGTTCAAACCCACCAGCCCCGGAGCACATGGCCAGCACCCTAACCACTAAGCTATTTCTCCTTAGGTGAGTTTTGGTTCCTTCCTTCTTCCCTTCCCTCTTCTGCTATTTTTTTGAAAAAAAAAATTGTGCATTTCATCTAAGATATCAAATTTGTGACATAAATTTGTTCAATGTATTCTTTCGTTACCTTTGAATACCAATGTGAACAGCAGTAATGACCCCATATTCTGGGGATATGATCCTGGGAAATGTATGAGAGAGCCAGTCAAGACAAAATTTACAAAATAGCCACACCAGGTTGTCCAGATATTTCATATGTGCAAATTTAAAATTAATAAGTCAGTCAGTAGTGCTCCAATTACAGAAGTAAAGACAGATTGGCAACGTATAGTTTGGTTCACTTTTAATAGTAAAAATAAGCTTAATCCAATGTTTAGACATTTAGCTGATTGTTAAATGTTAGTGAAAATGGATCTCTTCCAGAGAATGTGTTTCCAGATTTTAAAATATTGATATGGGGCAGCACCTGTGGCTCAAAGGAGTGGGGCACCAGCCCCATATGCTGGATGTGGTGGGTTCAAACCCAGCCCTGGCCAAAAACTGCAAAAAAAAAAAAAAAAAAATTGATATGATACAGAACAGTTTTGAATTAGCATAAAAACTGAAGAGGTCATATTGTAAGTTTTCATACACCCTTATTAGGCCTAGACTAAGGTAGAAAATACCAGTTAACTCCTGACAAATTTTTGGGCCACAAGCCCTCAACAAAATGGAGTAAGTCTGGTTCACTCCCAAGATAAATGGGGACGCACTCACTGACTTCTTGCTTGACTAACACCCCTGAGAAATGGGACTGGGAAGTACCAACTGTCCCTGGACTGAGCATTAAGAAATACCAGGTGGGGAAAGTACTGAGACAAAGATGTGTGACTAACTAACTGCAAAAGTTTGCTTCTGTACAATGCTTGCTAACCTATCCGAATGTACCTGGACAGCCTGCGTGCCAACCCGGATGCAGACCAAGCCTTAAAAATCTGACCCCTTCAAAGAAGTAACTTAGCTTCTGGAAAAAAAAATACTCAATTTCTTAAGCACCTGGGGCTACTCTCTTAAGCACCTGGGGCTACATTGGATTCAAGCATGTTGGGACACTGAGTCAGTCACCGGCTGGCTCTTCAATAAAGGACTCTTCTGTTAATTTGACTAGCGTGATGGTGTGGTCTTTGGGAATTCCTGGGCACAATACCCTCCCCTTGTTTTCTTTTTCAAAATCACATCATATATTAGGGTGGTTCAAATGACTGAATCAGGGCAGCACCTGTGGCTCAAAGGAGTAGGGGGCTGGCCCCATATACCAGAAGTGGTGGGTTCAAATCCGGCCCCGGCCAAAAACCTGAAACAAACAAACAAACAAATGACTGAATCGATATCAGTGCATTAGTGTGAACTAAACTTCAGAACTCATTATAGCTTACTCTGTGTTACACAGTCTATGGAATTTGATGACCTCATGTTATTCATTAATATTACGAAATAGTGTCACTTCCTAAACTTCTCTAATATTACTCCTGTTCTTCCATCTACCTTCTTACCAGAACCTCTGGCAGCCAATAGTCTTTGCTCTATCTGTATAATTTTTATCTTCCAGAATTTTATACAGTTGAACTCATACTATGGATAGCTACTTCAGAGGTACTTCCTTCACAAAGCAATATATAGTTACAAGTTTTTTTTCATATTTTTAATTAGCTGAATTCTTTTTATTACTCAGTAATATGCCATTGGATCCAATTTAAAAAGTCTGTTGGTTCCTCACCTCTTGAAGGGCTTATTGGTTAATTCTGTTTGGGTGATTATGAATGAAGGTGCTCTTAACCTTTTTGTGTAGTTTCTGGTGATATATATATATATATGTGTGTAAAATACATATATATAAATATATAGATAAAAAATATATGTATTTGGTTCAGTTGGGCAAAAACTTAGGATTATCTTCACTTGTTGGTATGGTAACACTGGTTTTTATTTGTAAGAATTTGGTAGAATTCAACAGTAAAACCATCTGGATCTGGTGCTTTTTCTTTTTCTTTTTGTTAAGTTGTCAAGTCCTGATTTAATTTCCAAAGTAGATATAAGTCTATTCAGATTATCTATTTCTCCTTAGGTGAGTTTTGGTTCCTTCCTTCTTCCCTTCCTTCTTCTGCTTTTTTTTTGAAGGAATTGGTGCATTTCATTTAAGATATCAAATCTGTGACATAAATTTGTTCAACGTATTCTTTCATTACCTTTGAATACCCATGTGAACAGCAGTAATGACCCTTCTTTCTGCAGGCTTATACTTTCTGTTTAATCATAAGGCCCTCTGTGTGACGCCTCCCCATTCCCTCCTTCCCTCCTGTAAAGATTGTCATCCTGAAGGTCAGGCTATATCTAGACAGTAGAGTCCTTGGTATTCGCTCTCTCTATGTCTCTACAACCTCCTCCCCTCCTCCTCTGAATCACCCTGGCTTCTGCCCCGCAGGCTGCAGCTGTGACCCTTGCTAAAAAGCCCCGAATGTTGCAGGCAGGGAGCTGGGCCCACCCTGCTGGAGAGGTCCCAGTGGGTCTGGGTCTGCTCTGGACCCCTGTCCCGACAGGCCTGTCCCTGCACTTGGGGGACCTGGGCAGCCACAACTCTTCTGTCCCCTCCAGGTGTCAAGACGCTCTTCAGTCCTGTATCTGGGAGAGGAAATGGAGGACATAAAAGATGGAGAAGAGCAGGGAGAGGAAACATGAGTGTGGAGCAGGCAGCAGGGAGAGGGAAGGAAGACAAGTGCACGTGTCCCCAGTTGAGTCCCTGAATTTCTTGTTATTCCAGCAGGAAAAGAAGCGCACACAAGGACATTGTTGGAGCGGTTTCTTTGAGGCATGACTGTGTACTTGCTTATAATATAATGCTAAAGTCCTTGCAGGTAAGCGAAGGATGCCCTGGGAACATCGTCCCAGGGAAAGAATAGCCATTGCATAGAAGACCCTACAGCCTTTCAACTAAACCCCTACAGGTTACTTTAATTAGGAAAGAGGCTGTGTGTGGTGGTAAAGCCACGGGGTGCATGATTTCCTGGGGTCCCCTTTGTGTTCCCTGTGGACACTACGGACAGAGTTAGCCAACATTTTCCTCTGCGGGACCCAGCCCTTCCCTCCCATACCTCTAAAGGCAGCAGGAAAACCCCCAGTTAATCATGAGGAGACATTGGAGCTGGTCCTGAACTCCCCTCTTTCAGGCCTCCTGTCAGGAAGTGAGAGGCACCCCAGGGCCCTTGTCATGCAAGCAAGTGGCCCACTGGGCCCAGCCCTGCTGGCCTGTGGGCACTGAATAGGTCCTGGCATCAAGTCGGGGACAGTACAAGATCCCAGACCATTGAGATTTTTCCCAAGCCCTCAAGGGCCCCCACCTGTGTGGAGCACTGTGGGAGGAGGGGTCACCTCTTGCCATCGTGTTTCCAGACGAGGTTCCTTAGAAGTTTCACACACATATACATATCAAAATAAAAAAAAAAAACACGTGAAATGGAGGAAAGTCCACGCAATGATGACTTGCAACGGACAGGAACTCATCCTAGAAAAAGTGCTACATGCCTCACTTCTGAATGTCACTATAGTCACCTTCAAAATACTCCCCTTGGGAAGCCACGCACCAATGCCTAGCGCACCCTTCAAAGCACTTGTTCTAGGATGAGTTTGCAAACTTAATTGTCAGCTCATACAAAATGACAGCTCTGGCCATTCCAGAACAAAGTTCTAAAGTTGCTTTGAAGGCTGGACTAGCTAGCCACTGGCATCGGCACACAGCTTCCCAAGGGGAGGGCTTCAAAGGCGATCGTACTGATATTCAGCAATGGGGTATGAGGCACGTTTATCCAGGAGGAATTCGTGAACTTAGTTGTCTGATCTTGTATGTTCAGGGTTTTAGGATTACAAGGTACTTCTATTTTCCCTATTTTTCAAATTTGTTAATAAAAATTGTAGCTGGCTTTATTATCTTTTTAAACAATAAAGTTAACTCTGTTGTTCCTATTCTGGAATATATTAAGCCCTAAGATTTATCTTTATCTCCAAAGCATAATGAATTTCTTTTAATTAAAAGTCAGAGGAAAGGTGTAATGATGAGGGAGAGAGAATAAAGACTTTTAGCAGAAAAGGAGAAGAGCTCCAGGAAGCTTGGGGGTATTTCCTGTGCAGGTCTCCTGTGGAGGTTCTGGGGGAAGGAGCAGGGTCACCTCTCCCAACCCTGTGTCATCAGACCTCCTGCCCCTGGCAGTGTCCAGGTACAAAGGACTCTTCATTCTGGAGTCCTAGAGACCTCCCCTTTCTGTGCATGTGTTTGCCAGGGACCAGTCCCCTGACACCTGTCCATGTAAAGGCCTGGGTTACTTCACTCTGGTAGTGATACAGGACAGATGGTGCTCCAGCCAGCTCAGCGGACGCCTCCACCTTGGCGGTGTCAGTGTGGCAGCAGCAGGCAGAGGAACCAGCAGACTGGACAATAGGCAAGGGGGGGGGAACCTCTGAACCCCACCAAAGGCTCCAATAGCCACACAGGCCGGGCAACTGCTGGGAAGGCACTGGCAACTTGGTGTCTCCTTCACTTTGCATTTATGACTACATAGGAACCCCTATTTCCTATACCTAGGTCAATTTCATGTGAATTTCCTAGGCCTCAATTTTATGAACGGACTGTGTCCATTCATTAATACATTCATTCACCTTGCCCCTGCAGAAGGGACCGTGTTCATTCATTGATACATTCCTTCACCTTGTCCCTGCAGAAGGGACTGTGTTCATTCATTTCCTGGCCAAGGAAACCATGCACCTATATACCCCTAGACTAAGAGCCCAGATGGGAGAAATGGGGAGAGACCGGGAGAGAAACAGAGAGAGCTTTTCTCTCCCCACTTGAGTTCTCGCTCTCTACTGGGAGCTTTAGTGTTTTGCATTCTTTTCTGTAAATAAATTCTGTCTTACCACTGATCTGTGGTCCGCGGATTTATTCTTCAAATCACTGAGACCAAGAACCTGAAATTCTGGTATAAGTAGGACATTTACAGGCACTTCTCTGGACAGCCACACCCTCATTAGAGAGCAGAGATCAGGTATCAGCACCCTGCGGTTCTGAAACCAGGGGCGATGGGGACCAAAGTCACCTTCCCGGGTCTGAGGAGACTTCTGGGTCCTGCACTGCACCCCACTGAACCTTTCCTCCCTCTCGGTGTCACCCAGGTGATGTCCTCAGTTCTATCTGGTACAGATCCCTGTACAGCACCTGTGAAGCCACGATGTGAATATCTCAGTCTGTCACAGAGAGATTGCGAAGCCTGGCAAGTTTGGGGAAGAGTGAGTCAGGCAGGAGGCTGCTGCCGTCCCTTGTATGCGTTTGTTGGCCAGTCATCTGTCTTCTTGGGAGCAGGATCTTTTCAAATCTCTTGCCCAGTGATAGGTAGGATTGTTTGCTCTACACTTCAACAAGATTCAACAGATTAATTCTCTGTAGATTCTGGCTATCAGCTCTTTGTCAGATTCGAGTGGGTTAAAGGAGCCTTAAAGCCTTGAGCATTTGCAACAGGTTTGGGGGGGAACTTTCTCTTTCTTGTGCCATAATTTTTTGGTGGTTTCAAGAATTTAGAAGAGGCTGAACTTCACTGAAAGACAGCAGAGGAGTGGGTGTCCAGCAACTACAGTGACTGAGAAAAACAACACTGCTGTGGACACCGGTGTCACTCAGTGAAAACACTGAGAGACGTTTAAGTGCACTGAAGCAGCAGTGCAGATTAGATCGCCAGCTGTGTCCAAAACCCTGCTCCCTTATCTTCCAGTCGGCGAACTTTCATCCCGGTGGTGCCTCACACTTTGACAGATGAGCAAAAACACATCGTGCTGAATGGTGTGAAGAAAAGCTGGTCAGGTTCAAGGAGACAGGTCCAGATGCATTTCCGACATCATTGCTGGTGAAGAAATCAGTTGGCAGTGTGGATTTTTTTTTCCCCAGTGAAAATCCACCAGCAAAAATGAAGCGGCCTAAAGAGCAACAAAGAAAACGGGCGCTATTTCCTTCTCCAAAGCGGTCATGTTGCAACTGTTCCCTGGACCGCAAAGGACTGTTACTGCTCAGTGGTACCCAAGAGTACACCCACCAAAAGTCCTCAGAAAGCTCTAAGAACAGGGCCAAGGACAGGACTGTGGGGGGGCCACCTGGACCCGGGACGATGCGTCCACCCACTCAGGGAACATCACCATTCAGTTCCTGGAGTCCACAGAGGTTACACTTATGACTCATTCACCTTACGGTCCCGACCTACTCCCACGCAATTATTTCCTGTTCCCTATGATAAAACAATCACATGCATATACAAGAAGGTTCTCCAGTTCTGAAAAGCTATTCAGCACTTGAAGAAAATAAATGGAAAGAGCGTTTCCAAAAATGGTTTATAAGAATGGAAAAGTACATAGAATGTTGTGGTGATCATGTTGAGAAAATGTAGTAACCGAAATGATTTTATGTTTCTTGATTTTTGGGTGTCTCAAAACTTTTGTAGTGTGCCTCGTATATGCATGGTGCGCTGACTGTTCAGGGTTCTATTTTCTGGTAAATACTCCTATACCATATATAAAATTATTTCATTACTTCCAACTGGTTAGCCTCCCACGTCTGTGTGTGGGTTGTAAATTCCCCCTGTGCTGGAGACCTGGGCTGCTTCCCACACTGTGGTCCCAGGACGGACCTTCTCACAAACAGTTTTTGCGTCTCCGTACAGGGTGGACATGTCCATGACCAGCGCAGACACAATCCAAATGTAGCTTCCCTCATGTGCTGAGGAACGTTTCCCACGTGTGATTCCCCATGCACTCATTGGCAGTTTATTTATTTTTTTAAATGTGCAGTGTGACTTTACTACTTCTCACTCTCAGTGGCTTCGTGATTCACTCCAAAGTGTGTCTGCACTACCTGAGGTCCCACCTGATCCCACGTTACCCGCCTCCTCCCCCCACCCCGCCAGCGTGTGCTCACATGCACGCCCTCTGCCTCTGGCTGCCCCACTGTCTCTCCGTCTCTCTCTTCTCTAGAAGAAGGTCCTCATACCCTTCTTGCTCATTGGTCTTTGCTCTGCCTGGGCAATGCCCACCCCCCCACACGACATACCTGTCTGACTCTGAGACACTCCTGGAAGATTCCATTACTCTTGCCTTGCCTCTCTTTGGTGGAAATTAATACGTGTTGATGTTAGCTTGATTCACTCACAGTGTACTTTCTGTGAATTTTTTTTGTTTTTTGGCCAGGGCTGGGTTTGAACCCACCATCTCCAGTATATGGGGCTGGTGCCCTACTCCTTTGAACCACAAGCGCCGCCCCTTTCTGTGGATTTTCATTAACAAGGTGAGCCATGATTCCAAGATAACATAAAAAAATTATAGATCCCAACCAGCCTAATTTTTCTCGAACTCCTAAGCTCAAGCAATCCACCCGCCTTGGCCTCCCACTGTGCTAGCATTACAAGCATGAGCCACCATGCCCGGCCAATTGAAAACATGCATCCAGTATTGGACTTGAACCCACTACCCTGAGATTAAGAATCTCATGCTGTACCAACTGAGCTAGCTGGGCATTCATCCACTCTAATTTTTAAAGAGAAATACATACATTGCCAAGAGCCCACTGAAGCATGGTCTAAATTTGAATTGCTTTTCAAAATATCTCAGTACCTGAATATCACTTCTTTTATTGTTATCAGTTTTACAAGTAACCTTAGCTATTTTTGACACTAATTTTTCTGTATACTTTTTTAAATGCCTTGCACAATTTTCTAAACTGTTATTAGAATTTTAATTGCATTTTCAATAAATTAATAGATTAGTCACCATTCCAACATTGATTCATGCAGTGCATAAACTTAATATATTTCTCATGCTAATACACTGTATTCTTTAACAGCTATTTTTCTTATAAAGCCCTAGACATACTCTGTCACACAATTTCTAACAAACTTCTTAAGTTTTTGGTTAATAAACATTAGTTATACAAAAGGGGCAGCAGTAAGCCTCCCTCCTGAGGCCATGTTCCTAGGGAAGTGCTTCTGGGGGAACTTAAAGGAGTCAGGGGTGAAAGAGAATGGCAGGTAAGGAAAGAAACTGGAAAATCTGTGGTCCAGCCCATAAGCCAAGTCGAGCAGTGAGGGAGAAAGGAACTCTGAAGCATCCTGCCAACCCTGAACCTAGAACCCTGGTCCTTGTAAGAATCAGAATTGTAGCAACTTCCAACCGGAGGAGGTGGTAAACACACACACACTAGCCATGTGAGACCTCGGGCTGTTCTACAAGCTCAAGTGCAGTTCCCAAGTCCTTCTTGTTTTCAGACATGACTAGAATCAGCCTCCCTCTGTTCTCAGTGTTGTCTTTCAGGAGCGTTCCTGTGCCTTGTCATTAGTAATGGCTAAAGCCAGGATGATATCGGAGAAGAAGGGACATTCCGTGGAAGGGCCTCAGGTGGCGGTGACATATGTCAGCAATGACAGGGGAATGGTGTTCCTCCTCAGGGGCCACAGAGGTGGTTTATTTCTCTCTTCCTCTTGGGCACACGGCCCACTGCATAGTTTGAGGTTTGTGTTGTACCTTGTGTGTATGTGAGAGAAATGATCAGCCTCGATCTCGGGCTGGAGTCCAGATAGACTCAGTGAAGCCACACTGCCTGATTTAGCGTCAGAACGTATTGTCAGGAATCTTTGAGGTCCTGCTACTTGTAAGAATCAGAGTGGAGGCAGCAGCACCTTGTAAGATCTGCTTTTCACGCACATTATGGGATCTCCCAGAACAGAAGGTGGTGACCTCTTGGTCCAGAGGTGCTGACAATGAGGAAGGATCAGCAAAGACTCTAACCAGGAATCTGAAATGACCTAGAGTCACAGAGGTGAAGAATCTGGTACTCAGATGACAACCCAGACTTGGCTTCAGGAGAGAAAGAAAGGTTCATGTATCTTCCTAGAGACCCTCCCCTGAAGCCAGAGTCCAGTCACTTGTGCTCTGAGAGAGAATGGTGAGGAGGACGGGGGCCAGCCACGGTGGAGCTGCCCCACAGCTCTGCCGCTTGAGACCCTCTGCGGAGTAGAGATGCACAAACCTCTCGTTTCTTTCTGCACCCTGCTGGTAGTAAGAACCTACATTCAAATAATTTTCCATTCCCTTAACTATCTCAACCCCTCCTTAAGCCATGATTCAGGCCCCCCGTCTTTGTTCTGTTTGTGGAGGTTATGGATCTCATCAACCTCTGATGTTGGTGTTCCCAGAGACTTAGGATTAAGGATCTGCCGGGTCAGGGAAGCGCTGTGGGAAGGTTCCATCTAAGGAGCCAGGTAGGTGCGGCATCCACACCTGTGGCCCCGCCATGTCTCAGACTCAGGCCCACAGCGCCACCTGCTGGCGCGAGTCCACTTCGCACCATCACTGAAAGGCAGTGTCAGCATCCTGCCTGAGGGGGCGCTGCAACCCACTGCCTTTCCCACAGACCCCTCTCCATAAAGGGGGACCCTCACCCCGAAGCCCTTCTCTAGGCTGCATCCACCTTGCCTCAACTCATCCTTTAGCCCCATAGCATATTCTCCTCAGTGGTTGCACTCACTGCCTGCTTCTTCAGATGATAACATTAGTGAAGAGGGCCAGAGCTCTGAGAACTGGGCCCTGAGTGTGACTTTGTCCCACCTCCAGCACAGCAGAGTGACAGAGGGCCCAAGGTCCAGCGTCCTTGTGTGGGTCGCCTGAGCAGCTCTGCCCCTCTCTGACCCTGCTTTCCAGGAACGGAGCTCCAGGCCCCTTGACCCTCCCTCTTCACTGCTTTTACTTTGGCCCTGGTGGGGATGGGAAGGGTCCTCAGCTAAGTGACACAGGAAAATGGCATTGAGAAGCGGCCACGGAGAGTGGCGTTTGTTGCTCTGGTAGGAATGAGGACCCCCCATAGCTGTCCCGGGATGGCATTGACACTGTGGCCCTGGATCCTAAATGGGAGAGGTCGCCACACACAGGGAAGGTGATGTGGGGCGGGGGGGGGGAGGGGAGCTGAGGTCAAGGTTAGTGGGAGGGACTAGGAGGGATTGGGGCAAAGGAACCAGACTCCGGGGAAGTCCCTGAAGGTAACGACTGGGCCGGGGCAAGCGGACAGGAACAGCAACGTTGACAACCATCTTTTATTCCACCAGGAACCTTGGAGTCTGAAGGCGAAGACGGAGCACGCTCAGCCTGGATGAATCTTTGCGGATGGGCTGTGCCAAGGTGCCAGGCTACAGTCTTAGGTGTAGCGCACCGTTTACAGTGAGTTTTTACGTATATAATCTTTAAGGTATGATATTGTGTCAACATTATAACGTACTATGTTTTAAACTGATTTTGAAAGTACATGAGAAAAATACATTTTGGTATATTATTTGCACACGCGGTCAATTTGACGTGCATTATAAAAACAACATTATCTTGTGGTTTTGGTAGATAACCAGAGAAAATAAAGGACAAAGATTATACAGAGATGCACATTAGGGCTGTAGGTGGGAGGCCGATGAGGAATTACTGGAGGGGAAAGGACGGGAGCTGGGGCCTGCGGGCGCTGTCCCCCATGGGGGTGACCAATGTCCATGCCTGGTCTGTGGTGACAGCAAGGAGGGTGGGGGGGCCCAGCCCATGGTGGAGCCGCCCAGAGCTCTGTCCTCAGTCCCTGTGCAGAGGCTGACGGCTCCCTATGCTCTAACACCCTCTGCACCGGCCAGGACGGGACTTTTCATGAACATGAGCTCCCCAGGACAACCCAGGTTAGGTGGAGGGAAGCTCCAATAATAAGTCCTTTGTTGTGTCAATTTCTTGGCCCAAGGGTGGCTGTGATGACCCCGGGGTCAGTCAGGGACTAAGGAAGCTGCAGTCTGCAGTCACGTCTGTCCCAGTGTCAGTCTCTCACACGGCCTCAGGCGCCCATTTCCAGGCTGCTGCCAACCGCAGGTGCCTCCTGCCCCCGTGTCCCTGCCCAGGACTCACCTAACCCAGCGTCGCTGAGCCCTGGTCACTAACGTGTGAGTCAGGTGGGACAGAACATGCACAGCACGGGGAGTGACGTGAAGGATTCATTTCCTATAGACAGGGCACAGAGAGAGCAGGAGCCGAGGCGTAGGGGCAGCTGGGGCCGGCACTCAGGACAGCTGCACGGCTGGGGGAGATGTCAGCCCTCCTGTCCCACGTGCTCTGCAGCTGAGGGCCCTGATAGGCAGCCCGTTCTGGGCTGGGGGGCCTATGACACCTGAGTCACTGAGCAAAGGGTTGGTGGCTGTCCTGTTCCGGGGGGACTGGAACTGAGCCTGGCAGGTTCAGGCAGTCCCACATCTCAGAGGTCTGAGTTCCCACCACGCTCTATAGTCCATTTGAGCGGTAAAGTGGGGAGAAGTGGATTGGTCCAAGGCCACTGGGAGAACTGTCCTGCACTAACCACACAACAGCCCTGTACCTGGGCTGGGGACGCAGCGTGAACTAGGACATGGGATGTCTGCTTTAGGGTCTGTTCATTCTGGAAACAGGCAGCCTCCACACGCCTTCCATATGGAGAGAGGTGTGTGCAGTCGCATCTCTGGCTTACTGGGGATGGACCCTGTGGGCCCCTCCTACGGGGCTGGATAGGTCTCAGGGGGCATCTCGCAGTGAATGTGGTTTCCACTGAGGCAGGAGAAACATCAGGAGTCAGCCCTGTGACAGGCAGGTCAGGCGAACCAGGAGAATCCCAGGCAGCAGGTTCGCGTCACTTCTCCATAGGCCACTCATCACTCTGGGATCCCCTCGCCCCCACAGGGCCACTTTGTGCTCAGCCAAAGCCAGAGGGGCCACACGCAGGTGCAGCCACCTGCTCTCCAGGGTCTTGCCCTGAGAATGCCAATTGTCCCTGTTCTCTGACTTCTCCTGTATGGGCCCTCAGTTCAGTGACATCATCATGATCAGCCGGGGTTCCATCTCAGCCTCACTGGAACACGGCTATGAGTCCCTCCCAAAGGGCCCCTCATGTGCTGGAGGGCCATCTCCCCACTCTGTCACCTCACAGCTCCTCCTTGGCCTCACTTCATTTTTGCACAGCTCTTCACTTTCAGCCAGTGGAGAAGAATCAGGGCCTTTCTAGTTCTTACCTGGACACAGCACAGCCCTGAGCACAGAAGTGGTTTTCTGTGTCCACAGGCGCATGTCAGAGCTTGTCAGATTGTCACACTGTCCAGTTTCTTCCTTGTAAGCATTTTGGTCAGCTCATTGTCTGGCCCACGTCTTTCCACTGTCACAGACATCCTCAATGTTAACAACTGCCTGCATTGTTAACAAGAAATTGAGGAAGGGGCCGCTTCAGCAAACAAGCTCTGAGTTGGTCCTAATTCAGAAAAGTGCTGAGAATGACGTTTTACCTAGAACACCAAGAAAGCTCTAATAATGGCATTAGACATCTGTGGATAGAGCATTTGGGAAAAAGTACGAAGCCTGTTATTTTTTTATTTATTTTTTTAAGAGACAGAGTCTTACTTTGTCGCCCTCGGTAGAGTGCTGTGGCGTCACAGCTCACAGCAACCTCCAAATTCCTGGGCCTAAGCGATTCTCTTGCCTCGGCCTCCCAGGTAGCTGGGACTACAGGCGCCCACCACAACGCCCAGCTATTTTTTTGTTGCAGTTTGGCCAGGACCGGGTTTGAATCCAACACCCTCCATATATGGGGCTGGCGCCCTACTCACTGAGCCACAGGCACCGCCTGAAGCCTGTTATTTTGTAACTTCCATGAATATTACTCTCCTGCTTTCAAGGCTGCAAAGGTTTTGAGGCTTTTAATTTTCAGGGTTGCCATGGGTCTGGGGAGATACACAACAATAACAACAAAACTCCTGTTCTGACAAAGCTCCCATTTTTTTACTTAAATGATTCTCAAATTGTCACAAGCCTTAAATTAATGTCCAAAGTTCTGAAAAAGGTGATTTAGACAATTTTTACCACTGTTCTCATTGCCTTGTATGGTGGGACAAGTTTTGGGGGGACCCCATTCCACCACCGAATAAGTGTTTCTTGAATATCTTTTATGGGGAAAAAGTAATCCTTTCTGGCTCAGAGCTGTCAAAGCAAACTAAATGGATATTTATTTTCCTTTCTTTCTTAGATTTTGGCTTACCAGTTTTCATCATCTACACATTGAAATCAATTCCTCAATCTTGTCCCTGACTCCAAAAATTCAAGCACGGAGCACCTTCAAAAAGCTTTGGAAATAGCTAAAGGGCTAAGGCTTAAGGATTGTTCTCTGACTCCCCCCAAAGTGTTATTCCCTCTCTCTTCATTTATTCAGTGTGTGCTTTCTGCCATATAGATAGAATTTCAAAATTTCTTAAAAGTCAATAAAATTATCATTAAGGGTAATTATTTAAATAAACCTCCAAGAGGCAGGAGTGAGGTATGTCTCAGTGTTTGAATCTGGAAGGGGACTGTCCTTGCATCCCCCACGTAGTGACCGTGCAGAGGGTGACAGATCTGATGAAGCATTTCCATCATTGCTGCTGAGCTGTCCGCTCTATTGGAGCCTGGCCTAACAGTCTGCTTCCCAGGGAACCTTGACAGGAATCAAAACACATCTGGTTCTCTTAGTGTAAACTTTCAAACAAAATAATCAACATTTTTGAGAGGTCAGATCACCCGCCACTGTTTCTGGAAGGCAGGTGGGAGCACTGGTAGCAGAGTAGAGAAAACAGTTTTTGTCCCACTTCCCCCTTCACCTGGATCACTGTGCCTCACCCATACGAATCACCAATGAAATAACGTGCACCACAGAAATAGTCAGCCTTGTCCTCAGACTGGAGGTTGGAGATGGTTAGATAGCGGTCAGTCCCAGAGCCAGAGCCAGAGAAGCGAGCAGGGATGCCGTTCTCATTGCTGGAGCTTCCAAAACTGGTAACATAGATCAGGAACCGAGGGGCCTTCCCTGGCCGATGCTGATGCCAGTACACGTCGTAGCTCCTGTGCCCACTGCTAAGGGTGCAGGGGAGCTTGACCGAGGCTCCCAGGGAGGCAGACGCAGAGGGTGGCTGAGTCAGCACAGGCTGGGACAGGGACCCTGGAAACACAGATACCCATTATGACCTGGACAAAGAACAAGGGAAAAGGACAGTTCTGGTATGAGTGTGGGAATGGGGCTGGGGATCAGGGTACTGAGGACTGTCCTGACCTGTGCAGTGAAGGAGGAGGCTGAGGAGGAGGAGTGGGGTCCAGGCCATGGTGCAGACACCCCAGAGCTCTGCTGAGGCAGACACGCTGCAGGTCTCTCTTATCCCCCCTCCAGCCCCAGGGGAGAGAGAGGGGCCCTGCATGCAAATGTGCTGCTCTTCCCCTGCCCAGCCCAACCCTCCCTGGGCCTGTGTGCAGTCCCAGTGGCTGGGTGTCATTTCCTGTAGAAGTGGGTGTATGCTGACCTGAGCTCCCAAAGGGCCAGAGAGGACATAGCTTCTGGCTCCAGTGAGCCCTCAGCAGAGCCCAGGGCCAGGTGTCTGGGTTCCCAGCTGAGTCCCACAGAGCTCTCAATGACAGCCCCACAGTGCCCCCTGCTGCCCATCCCAGGTCCAGCGTGTCTAAGAACAGATGCCGGGGGTCCTGACACAGGCTCCTGCCCTAACCAGGGCCTTGACCACTGCCCACTCCCAGTCCAGGGCACAGTGAGTGCATCCTTTAGCGCATCCCACCTTAGCGCATCTTCCTACTGAAGACTGTCTCAGTCTTTAGTTTTCTATTTGAACAGGACACACCAGCCACTTGATTTTAACATGTCTTCCAAGGAAGGGGTGTCTCATTTATATAACATGTGCATGAAATAAAATGTGCATTAGGTGAGAACAGAGACTGTCAGCCACGAGCCCGCTCTCCAGGCTGCTCACAGATCCAGGGTTCTCTCTCCCTGCTCGACTGTTCAATGGATCAGCACCCAGGGTGCAGAGTGCTGAGCACCGGGGAGAGGAAATTATCCTGCTTTGTGGTTCACAGTTTCTGCTAAAAAGGAGAAACCAGGAAAGTAAAAAAGAAAAACAACAGTAAAATTCAATACAATAAAATTAAAATATGCTATCAGTATATTTAGGGCTTCTTTCGAAGGGATTACAGATGCTCAATAGAGAAGCAGGCGTGCAAGGGATACTTTCTTGGCTCTGGTGAAAGACCGTATGTCTTCTGACATGAACCCCTGTGTGATTAGCTGAGATGGTCATGGGGGAAGCGAGTGGTAAAAAATGGAGTGAAAGTTGAGAATTTAGAAGGGAGCTTGTGAATCAAGGATGGGGAAGGGGAGAGGGTGAGAAGGGGCCACACTGTAGGAGGGACTGGAGGAGAAGCTGGGGGGAGATTGGGCAGGAGCCAGAGGGGAGGTCAGGTCAGGGTGAGGTTTGAGTGTGTTTTCTTTAATTTAATTTTTTATGTGTTTCTTAAAGAAAGTGGATTTCAGCTCTCAGTTTTCCTTTCTTGTCATCCCCCTGCATGAACTGAGGGTGACAATATTTTATGAAGACGTGTTTAATTCTCTCTATGAGTGATTTTTGTTTGGTTTCTATATAATGTCTTGTTTTCACCATTCCTAGAAGTATGGTAATATTTACACACGTATGTGGATTTTGGTGGAAGGAGTTTTTTAGCAATGCAGAATTACAGGCCCCACTCTAGATGCTCTGAGTCAGAACCCACATTTCGAGGGTACCAGATGGTCCGCGTACAGGTTAAAGTCTGAGAAACTCGGCCCCAGGCACAAAGGCGCTGCTGGGCTTTGGTGATCAATTGCTCCTCGTGCCTCAGACTCTTCTTCCTCCCACCCATGTGCCACCAAACCAGCTTCCTGTGTCCTGCTTTGGGTGTCAGGCACCAGGCCCAGAGCACTTGGCATTTCCACTGGAAATGAGGGGCATCTCCACCCTGGACCTTATGCATTTCACAAAAATAGAAATGTTTTCACTTCTCGATACTATTAAGTAAAATTATGTAAAAGTATAATTTTGTTTTAGTACTTATGATCTAAATAATATTAAGTAGTGTATTTACATATTATAAATTAGAGGAATTTTGCATATTATTAACCCTACAAGATAATCACACCCATAAAATATGGGTGAAAATATCATCATATTTATAGACATATCAGGAACATGTGTAGACATATGATGAAAGGAATGTATTGAAATTCAGAAATACTGTTGTATTAATTGTCTGATGTCCTAGTTTCCTTGGAAGTACATATGGGTACCATATACCACATGTTGGGTATTTTAAACCAAGAAAAGGCTGTTGTCTCATAGTTCTGGAGACTAGTCCTCCAAAATCGGGAGGACAGGACATGTTCCCTTGAAGCCTATAGATAAATTCTTTCTTTACTTATTTCTGACTACTGGTCATTTGCTGGCAATCTTTGCTAGTTCTTCCCTTGCAGCTGAATAACTTCAATCCATGCCCACTTCTCCACATAATTGCTCCCTGTTTAATCTGTCTTCTCAAGCCTTACAAGGATACCAGACATCTTTGATTAAGAGGCTATGCTACTCTAGAATAACCTCTAGTCAACTATTACATCTGCAAGGATCCTTTTCACATAAAGATACACACACACACACACACCAGAACAGAAAGAACAAAATGTCAATAATAAGTTTTTAAGTATCAATGACAACATTGAATGTAAATGGATTAAATTATTCAGTCAACACAGAGTGGCTGAATGGATAAACTATTGAGACTAAAGTGTATTCTCCCTACAAGGAACTCACGTCACCCCTACAGATGCACACAGACTGAAAATACAGGGAAAGAAAGAGATATTCCATACATGAGGAAACCAGGGGTGGGGGGGAACAAGCAAGGCCAGCTATATTCACATCAGGTAAATTGGATTTCTAGATAAAAACTGTAAAAAGAGACAAAGTCATTGTATAATGGCTCAATTCAAGAAGATGATAATTATAAATATATATCCACCTAACACTCCATAATGCAAATATTATTAGAGCTAAAGAGAGAGACAAGCCCCAATACAATAATAGTTAGAGCCTTTTTAATTCCCTCATTCATCCCCAGACAGATCACCTAGAAAATCAACAAACAAACATCAAAGTTAGTCTGCAAGAGCCGTTGACCTAGGATGACCTCAGCCCAAAGGAGAAACTGAGGATGTGAGGATGTGGTTGTGTCCAAGGGTCTAGAGTTCTGAAGAGGAGTCCCCGGTGCTGCCACAACAAACTCGGACCATCCTGCCCAGTGCTGTTGTGTCCCCAGGGCAGCAGGTGTCCGCTTCTGTCCGGGGATGGGCACTGCAGGCAGCTGGACCAGCAGGAGAGGGGCAGAGACCTGTGGGCACAGGGCCAGTTCCCAGGGAGTGGCAGAGCTGGGGAGGAAAGCCTGCATGGAGGCAGGAGCCGGGACCTGTGTCGTGGTCCAGGACAGGGAGGAGGAGGGGACCAGGGCAGGACGGGACAGCTCATAACCTGCCCCTGGACACCCAAAGTGAAGACGGAGCTGCCTCAGGTTTCTTTCCCTGCCTCACGTGCAGAGCGAAGTCGAGGCTCTTCATCCCCATGGACATCCCCCTCTCCACCTTTCTGGCCTTTTCCTGGGTCCTGTTCTGGGAACATTCCGTGCTGTTTCTTGAAGGATGGGGCAGCCCACGCCCTGGGTCCTACAAAGTCCTGAGAGGCTCAAGTTTGAAGATCCCCCTGTGGATTACACCCCACTGCACCCCCAGACTACAGCACCAGTGTGGGGCAGGGACACACCCACACATCCTGGGACAGGCCCTGGCAGCTATCGGAGGGGATGGATTTTGTGAGAAGAGTCTTCAGATTGTCTGTCCAGGAATAACGGATGCAGGGTCCACTTCTAACCCTTAAAATATACTCAGGAACCCAAACGTTACGATGGTGTCCTTTCCTCTAAAGAGCCTTCTGGACGATTCTCTTCAAACCAATTGCAGGTCACACATTCCTTTATTGGGGTGAAGGGAC
>CAUYRH010026184.1:0-16916 GCA_963574655.1 Perodicticus potto
CAAATAACTTCTTGTGGCCATTCAAGTTATCATCTCCACGGGGTGGAATGAAGAAAAAGACAACCCACTTTGTAGAAGGTGGAGATGCTGGTAACAGGGAAGACCAAATCAATAGGCTTATTAGAAGAATGAACTAAGGTGTCTGCCCTGATTGTTTTTGTCATCTGGTCAGTTAATAAACAGTGACTGCTTTCAAAAAAAAAAAAAAAAGTAAGTTCCATAAGGTCTACAGGCCACTAAAAACAAAAATGCATTCCAGAACAATGTCACAATTATGATCTCATTTATGAAAAGAAAAATTAACTGTGTGTGCCTATAAAAAGTAATAGTATTGTCTGGATGCAGTGGTTCATCCCATTATTTAATAGATGAGGAAACTGAAGCTCAGAGAAGTTGAACAGTTGCCCCCAAATCATTCAGAATCTAAGTGGCAGACCCAGCATTTAAAACCACTTCAGTCTGATATTCCCATGACTCACCTTGACCACTGTGAGCCCTAAACACAGTCATTAAAAAGAACGAGTCTAAAGGCCAGGCTGGGTGGCTCATGCCTGTGATTCTAGCACTCAGGGAGGCCAAGACAGGTGGATTGCCTGAGCTCAGGGGTTGGAGACCAGCCTGAGCAAGAGCAAGACCTCATCTCTGAAACTAGCCAGGCATTGTGGTGGGTACCTGTAGTCCTAGCTACTCAGGAGGCTGAGGCAGGAGGATTTCTTGAGCCCAGAAGTTTGAGATTGCTATGAGCTAAGACCCCTACAGGACTCTACTAAGGGCAACAAAGTAAAATTTTGCCTAAAAAAAAAAAAAAAAAACAATGAGTCTAGATCTATGTAACTGCCAGGAAAATCATTCATGCTATGTTATGGAAAAAAGCGAGAAGGTTGTAGTTACATAGTTAAACCCAGTTATTTAATTGGAAACAAACCTTTAAAAAAATAAGCGTGGGCGGTGCCTGTGGCTCAGAGGAGTGGGGTGCTGGCCCCATATGCTGGAGGTGGTGGGTTCAAACCCAGCCCCTGTCAAAAACTGCAAAAAAAATGAGTGTGCAACCTTTCTCCTTTTTGGAAAAAGAAGAGTTGTTTGGGACCACAAACATTAAATACATAAACACTAAAGAAAGATGATGAGCAAAAATTTAAAAAGTCCATGCATAAATCTTGCAATATCTGATACCACAGATGAGCAAAACAGACTTCAAATAATCTTCATGCAGCCTGTGGGCTGCAGGTCGGAAACCCCTTAGAGGGATATTCACCAACTATTACTGCTGGTTATATTGGTGGTTATATGGGTGCAAGGCGGCGGAGATAGGACTTGGTGTATGTGTATTTACCAGTTGTGTTATACATTTCTGTAAGATTTGAAATTTTCAAGATGAGCGGCAATTCCTTTCATAAGCAGAAAAAGAAATAAAGATTGGAAAATAAAGGCAGCAGCAAGTTCAGGTCACTGGGAGTCATGTGGTAGGATAAATCAGAAGCTTCATGGAAGCTACATTCTAGAGGACCAGCAGCCTTCAGATCCGAGATGTGAACCCCTTGCTATGGGCACCTATGACTCATGGCTGAGCTTTGTTTCATCTGCACGGTGTTTATAATTTTAATAAATTAGCTGCCAATATATAAAAATTTGTAAGATTTCACAAATCTTTTTTGTTTTTTGAGACAGTCTCACTGTGTCGCCCTTTGTAGAGTACTGTGGGTCACAGCTCACAGCAACTTCAAACTCTTGGGTTTAAGCAGTTCTCTTGCCTCAGCCTCCCAAGTAGATGGGACTACAGGCGCCTACCACATGCTGGCTAGCTTTTTTTTTTTTTATTGCAGTTGTCATTGTTGTCTAGCTGGTCCAGGCTGGACTCAAACCTGCCAGCCTCAGTGTATGTGGCCAGCACCAGCGCCATAACCACTGTGCTATGGGCGCCGAGCCAGATTTCACAAATCTTTTTTTTTTTTGAGACAGAGCCTCAAGCTGTCACCCTGGGTAGAGTGCTGTGGCATCACAGCTCACAGCAACCTCCAATTCCTGGGCTCAAGCGAGTCTCCTGCCTCCGCCTCCCAAGTGGCTGGGACTACAGGCGCCCACCACAACGCCTGGCCATTGCAGCCGTCATTGTTGTTTGGCGGGCCCAGGCTGGATTTGAACCTGTCAGCTCAGGTGTACGTGGCTGGTGCCTTAGCCGCTTGAGCCACAGGCGCTGAGCCCAGATTTCACAAATCTTAAAAATAGGAATTTCTAGCCTCTCTAGGAAACCTGGCAATCTGACCTCACAGGGCCCACCTTCATGTTTGGGTAGGGCCAGGGCTCTCCAGTACCCCATGGCATGAGTCACTCTTTTTTTTATTTGTTTCTTTTTCAGACAGGGTCTTTCTCTGTTGCCCAGGCTGGACTGCAGTGGTGTGAACATAACTCACTGAAGCCTTAAACTCCTAGGCTCAAGTGATCCTCCTGCCTGAGCCTATTTTCATACTATGAGCACTATACTGACTAACACACTGGAGCCTGACTTAGTAAACCAAAACCTAATTTGGGAATATGTATAATAAACAGCAAAGTTTTAGCCAATCACCAATAGCTAGGTTTCAGCCAATCGTAGGTAGCAAACTCATTATACCAAGTTCAAATAAGGCTGTGCCTACATGTAGGCAATCAGGTGATTTCTCTGCTTTGCTTCTAAAAGCTCACTGTTCATCCTCCTTTGTGGAGCTTTCTGAACCACTTCTGGTTTTGAGTGCTGTCAGATTCATGAATCTTTGCTCAAATGAACTCTGCTAAATTTAATTTGTCTATAAAGCTTCTCTTTTAAAATCCTTGACAAATCAGGTGTGGTGGTTCCTAGAAATCTGGGAGGCCAAAGCAGGTGAATTGCCTGAGCTCAAGAGTCCAAGACCATTCTGAGCAAAAGCCACATCCCGTCTCCGCTGAAAATAGAAACACTGGCTTGGCACCAGCCACATACACTGAAGGAGACAGGATCGAACCCAGCCCGGGTCAGCTAAATGAAACAACAGTGACAACTGCAACAACAAAAAAATAGCCAGGCATTGTGGCGGGCATCTGTAGTCCCAGCTTGGGAGGCTGAGGCAACAGAATCACTTAAGGCCAGGAGTTTGAGGTTGCTGTGAGCTGTGATGCCACGACACTCTACTAAGGGCAACATAGTGAGACTCTTTCTCAAAAAATAAATAAATAAAAATAGAAAAACTGGGCAATGCCTGTGACTCAGTGAGTAGGGCGCTGGCCCCATATACCAAGGGTGGCGAGTTTGAACCCAGCCCTAGTCAAACTGCAATAAAAAAAAATAGCTGGGCATTGTGATGGGTATCTGTAGTCCCAGCTACTTGGGAGGCTGAGACAAGAGAATTGCTTGAACCCAAGAGTTTGAAGTTGCTGTGAGCTATGACACCATGGCACTCTACCAAGGGTGACAAAGTGAGACTCTCCAAAAAAAAAAAAAAAAAAAAAAAGAAGAAAGGAAAATGAAGAAGTGTCCCCTCACTTCCATGATAGAACACACCAGGTACTTCCAGCCTGGAAGACCAACCCCTCCAGCTTTCCCTGACTGACTCCCACACACACACTCTAAGAAGTGTATACCAAGTGTGGGATTGACCATACATGAGAGCCAGTTTGTCTGTCTGTTGGTATGTCTAGACTGCCTTTGATCTTCCCTTGGTCTCTATTCTCATTCCTTCAATTAACAAGCATTTATTTACAGAGGGCCTACTATGTTCAGGTCCCAAGCCAAGCGTCAGAGACACTATAGAGGACAAAGTACAATTCCAGACCTCATGGAACTTTTTTTTTTTTCTTTGAGACAGAGCTTCAAGCTGTCACCCTGGATAGAGTGCTGTGGCATCACAGCTCACAGCAACCTCCAATGCCTGGGCTCAAGCGAGTCTCCTGCCTCTGCCTCCCAAGTAGCTGGGTCTACAGGCGCCCGCCACAATGCCCGGCCATTTTTTTTTTTTTTTGGTTGCAGCTGTCATTGTTGTTTGGCGGGCCTGGGCTGGATTCGCACCCGCCAGCTCAGGTGTATGTGGCTGGCGCCCTAGCCCGCCAAGCCACAGGTGCCGAGCCGACCTCATGGAACTTTTAAGCTCATGGTGGAGAGATGCATTAACCAATTGCAGGGTATCAACCTTCAGCCTGAATGAATGAATAAGTAAGTAAACACACCATGGTCCAAATTTCTTTTCTGTAGGAGTTGATGTCAACAATTTTTTTTTGCAGTTTTTGGCCAGGGCTGGGTTTGAACCTGCCACCTCTGGCATATGGGACCAGCGCCCTACTCCTCTGAGCCACAGGTGCCACCCTGATGTCAACATTTTAAAAACTAAATTCAATGTGTTTTTATTTATTTACTTACTTATTTATTTATTTATTTTTGAGACAGAGCCTCAAGCTGTCACCCTGGATAGAGTGCCGTGGCATCACAACTCACAGCAAACTCCAATTCCTGGTCTCAAGCAAGTCTCTTGCCTCCACCTCCCAAGTAGCTGGGACTGCAGGCGTCCGCCACAATGCCCGGTCAGTTTTTGGTTGCAGCCGTCATTGCTGTTTGGCGGGCCCGGGTTGGATTCGAACCTGCCAGCTCAGGTGTATGTGGCTGGCACCTTAGCCCGTTGAGCCATAGGCACCGAGCCTCAATGTGTTTTTATTGAGCACCAACTATGTGACAGGCTTGCAGCTGGGGTTTTTGGATGGCTTATATCACCACTGCCCTCTCTGCTCAAGTTCAGTACCAAAGGAGAAATAGACACACAGGATAGAGACCAACTTGTTATCTTTATTACCAATAGAGTTGTTTGGAAAATGCAACTTTAAGTTTGTCTACACCTGCCTGAGTTGAACATACTTAGCCACTCTGCTCCTAAAGGTTTCTCCTTCAGGCCCCTTACTGAGCAAACATTGTTTCTTCTACCAATTTCACCAAGATAAATCCCTTCTCTCCTTCTTGGGAAAATGAGTGAGAGCAAGAGGGACAAAGCCAGAAGTGTTAGTTACTCCAGCAAAGGCCCTCCACATGGAAACAAGAATTAATGGGGAAAATCCTCAGATTTCATAAATCAAACAAAAACAATCAATTATTCAACCAGTCAACAGTTCCGTCTTAGTGTTGAGTGTAATCCAAGCAGCATGAGACTATATACACCTTGATAGATTTGTGGATTATAGATGGCCATAAGTTCTTTTTCACCTTCCCCACAGAGACATGGGTTTATTTCTCCATTCCCTTGATTCTGAGCTTGGCCTGTAACTTCCTTTGAATGAACAGAATATTATGGAAATGATACAATGCCAATTCTGGGCTTACCCTTTGAAAGAATTGGCAGCTTCTGTTTCCTTAGCTTGGAATTCAGCCACCATGCTGTGAGGAAGCCCAAGCAGACCTATGGGGAGGCTCAAAACTAGAGGCAACGGAGAGCACCAACTTGCCAGCCACTGGAGTGCAACGTCTTGGGAGTGGATCCTCTAGCTTCCAATTGAGCTGCTCCAGATGATACACATGGAGGATGAAAGAGCTGCCCCATGAGATTTTGCCCAAATTGCAAAATGGAAGGGAAGAAATGATCATTATTGCTGAGAGTTTGAGGGTGGTTTGTTTCACAGCAGTAGTCCAATTCGTCACCTCATCCTCAGCCCCAGGTTCAGGCCTTGCTACAGAATCAGAGCTCAGTGAGAGTTGAAGGAGTAAATAAACAAACGATCAGATAAGTGGATGGGTGGATGGTAGAATGTCTGGATAAATGAATTGAGTTGGGCCTGGCAGCCCTGGGGTGGTGGATTCTGGCAAAATCAGGAACCCAGCGGCCAAACACTTCACAGAGGATGAGAAGACATTTCTGCTGGAATTGTTATAAATAATTTCCTGGGCAGGGTCCCTGCTGGATCTGCTTAGTGGCGTGTCACAGCAGTTCATACTCAGCTGTTGAACTGAGACAATAACTGCAACCCAGAGATCTGGAAGGCTCCACAGCCTGGTGGTTCCAGAGCCACATCACACCTGCTGGAAACACACCAGCAGAAGGGATGCATGAGGGCTGCCACCCTGTCCCTCCATTCCACTCAGTTCCAAACTTGAATCTCGTATGACTAACCATGTCAGGAACAACTAGAACACATGTGGTCCAGGTTGCTGGGAAGAGGCTGGGACAGAGGCTGAGTGACCAGCCTGCAGGGACTTCCTACAGAGACACTCAGGTGTCTGCACTTGCATGATCTGCTCCTAACTGCCTCCCCCACTTCCCACCATGTACTTTGTACTGGGGTCAAACTTAACTGGTCCCCACTCCCCAAGCTCCACTCACATCTTCAGCTTGACTATCCTCGCTTTTGTGCCTCCCTGCATAAAGTAGCAGCTATTCCCTCTTGTGTTTGCCTGGAAAACCCTAGTGCACAGCCAAAGACATTTCCAGCATCTGCCATGAACCCGAGTGAGTCCCCCCATCTCGGTGCTCATGGCATTTAACCGGATGTGAACACAGCCCAGTAGGACCCTATGTTGTAATCACTTCCATGTCTGTGACATCCATCAGGGCAGGGCTGAGAATAATCAAAATAACCACCACTTACATGTTGTAAATAGCTAGAATAATCGCACAGCCCATGTGTGTTGAGCTCTCACTGTATGCCAAATACAGTTTTAGTCCTCACGACAATCTGATGAGTGAGGAGGTACCATTAGCATGCCTCTTTCATAAGGGAGGAAACTCAGATACAGAAGTACCTTGCCTGGGGTTTACACAACAAACAGAGAAAAGCTAAGTTGAGATCTAAGCCCAGGCATGGTGGTCCCACAGTCTGCTCTCACCCGCTGAACTTTGCAACGTGTCCATTTTCTCAATCACCATGACACTCACCATTTTTTTTTTTTTGAGACAGAGTCTCACTATTTTGCCCTTGGTAGAGTGCTGTGGCATCACAGCTCACAGCAACCTCAAACTCCTGGGCTTAAGCAATTCTTGTGCATCAGCCTCCCAAGTAGCTGGGACTATAGGCGCCTGCCACAATGCCTGGCTATTTTTTGGTTGCAGTTGTTACTGTTGTTTAGCAGGCCAGGGCAGGGCTCGAACCCACCAGCTTTGATGTATGTGGCTGGTGCCCTACCCGTTGGGTGCCGAGCCAGACACTCACCATTTTGTTGATGAGAAAACGAATGTTCAGAGATGCTAAGGTGCTTAGTCAGAGTCACCTGCTGAAGAGTGGCTGTGCTGGGACTCTGTCTACTTCCCTGACACTGCAGGAAATCTCCAGTGAGGACCTGTATTCACTTTCTCCCTCCAACCCAAGAAGCATTTGAGGGGCTAGGCACGGTGGCTTACACCTGTAATCCCAATACTCTGGGAGGCTGAGATGGGCCGGTCCCTGAGCTCACAAGTTCAAGACCAGCCTGAGCTAGAGCAAGACCTTGTCTCTAAAAATAGCCAGGTGTGTTATAGCGGGTGCCTGTAGTCCCAGCTCCTCAGGAAGCTGAGGCAAGAGAATCGCTTGAGCTCAAGAGTTTGAGGTTGTTGTGAGCTGTGACACCACAACACTCTACCAGGGGCCACAAAGTGAGACTGTCTCAAAAAAAAAAAAAAGCTTTTGGGGGCTCAGTCATTCCCAACAATTAACAATTTCTGGACAAAGTCAGGAAACAGCCATCTTAGGACCCCTGGAAGGCTGCTACTCAAGACAGTCGTTGAACCTGGGTGTCCTCTGAGGGCAGAGCAGAAACAGGAAGCTGATGTCTCTCCCTTTTGCAGGGTGCAGGCAGCCAGCTAGTGAGGCTACATCAGGACTCTTCTGTTTTTGAGACAGAGCCTCAAGCTGTCGCCCTGGATAGAGTGCTGTGGCATCACAGCTCACAGCAACCTTCAATTCCTGGGCTCAAGCGAGTCTCCTGCCTCCGCCTCCCAAGTAGTTGGGACTACAGGCGCCCACCACAACGGCCGGCCATTTTTTGGTTGCAGCTGTCATTGTTGTTTGGCGGGCCCGGGCTGGATTCGAACCTGCCAGCTCAGGTGTACGTGGCTGGCGCCTTAGCTGAGCCACAGGCACCGAGCCTACATCAGGACTCTTAACTCAGGCTGTTCTGGGTATCTGTGAAAGGGGTAGGCTGGCGACAAACTCACGGCAGCACATATCACCCAAGTCTAGTACAAAGGGAGGTGTTGAGGACACTAGGCACAGGTTTGGGCAATCAGCTGGCAGCCCGGCAATCAACACACAATTACTAGATCTATTATGTGCCAGACCCAGGGCACAACTGCCCTCATGAGCCTTACTTGGTGCAAGATATTTGGGGAACACACCTTTCCTCTCTCCTTTGCACTTGTTCCTACCTCATCGTTCTTCCTTCTTGTCAGGAAGGATTCCTCCCATCCATTTACTCGAATATTCACTGAATAAGGATTTATCAAATGCCCACCTTAAACCAGGCTTTGTTTTAAGTGCCCAACATTAGTGAATGAAACAGACAAAAATCCCTGCCCTCATGGACCTTACAGTCTATAAAAGACAAAAAATAAACTAAGAAATAAGCAGAGAAATGTAACTTTGAGAAACCAAGAGGGGAGAGGAGTCAGAGAAGAAAGACCCAGAAGCTTTGACAGAGGAGAGAGACAGCTCTTCTGTCCTGGCAGGAGGGAAAGTAGAGGAGTGTGTACAGGAGCAGATGGAGAAAGCTGGAGGAACTGAAAGAACCAAGCTGACTCCATTTTGTTAAAACTAACTCATTTTGTTCCACAGCCTTTCACTAATCCTACCTTGTCCCACAGCCTTCGATTTGCAGCTCACATCAAAGGTTAATTTATGGCTGCATACCAAGGAGTCAATTTACAGCCGAATACCAAAGGTGATAGGCAACCTGCTTCCTCCACCCACCCCCTACCCCACCTAGGGCTCCAGTACGTGCGCCCCAAGCGATAAGGGTGCCTAACCTCGGCCATCCTGGTAATAAATATTTCCCCAGGCCAATTAACCGAGAACAGACATTGACCAGTCCTTTACGCCCCTATCAGCTCTCCCCAGCAGTTCACGCACAATACCCCCTCCCTTTGTTCCTTTCTGTACCCTTAAAACTGCTCTCCACTCAGCGGGGCGAGGCTTCTCTGCTATCCTGCTGTGTCAGGGACAGAGAGCCTTGGCTAGCTAATAAAATTACCTCTTGCTTTTGCATGGGACTTGGTCAATGGGTGATTTATAGGGGGGGGGGACCCTGCGATTTAGGCACAACAGAACAAAGAAAAAGAAAAACCAGTAGGAGGTTTGAGCAACAAGGAGAGGCCGTGAGTAGTTAGCTCAGAAAGCGGAGATGCAAAGTCCTAGACATCTGTAGGGGGATTGCCAAGGAGCATTCATGCCCAAGTTTTGTGGCCTCAAGTTAGAGCTAGCACAATCCTCTGATGCGGTGGAAGTAGGTGGATGCATGGGTTACACCCTGGCTTGAGTCTCCTAGGGGTGGTAATTTTAGGAACATCCAACATTTTAAATACTCTTCCTTTCAAAATATGGAGCCTAGTCCCCTCTTCCTAAGGGTAAAGTAGACTTACTGACTCACTTCTGATGAATACAATTGAATGAAAGTGGTGGCAGGAGACTTTGGAGTCCTGGTCACAAAGGCATTTGGCTTCTGGCTTCCCTCTCTATTGGATCACTCATTCTGGGCGATGCCAGCTGCCGTGACGTGAGACACTCAAGCAGAAACATGGACAGATCCGCACAGTGAGGAGCTGAGGCCTCCAGGCCGACAGTCACGTGAGTGAGCCACCTGGGAAGGGGGTCCTCCAGCCCTACCCAAGCCCTCAGAAAATTACAGCCCCAGCCAACATCATTTTTTTGTTGTTGTTGCAGGTTAATTTGTGGGTACAAAGAAGTAGGGTATAATGTTTGCATTTGTTAGATAGAGTCTCTCTTATAATTGTATCCTGCCCAGGAGGTGGGCCATATGCCCTAACATTGTGCCCATTAAGTATGAGCACACCCATCCCCCTCCAACCTCCTCTCTCCTTGCTCCCTCATTCTCCGGCCCCCTCTCTTGAAGTGATTTGAGTTTTTCTCTTATGTGGGCATGTCTTAAATCATCTACTGGCTTCATATCAGTATTGAGTACATTGGATTCTTGCTTCCCCATTCTTTTTTTTGTTTTGTTTTTTTGAGACAGAATCTCAAGCTGTTGCCCTGGGTAGAGTGCTGTGGCATCATAGCTCATAGCAACCTCAAACTCTTGGGCTCAAGCAATCCTCTTGACTCAATTTTTCTTTCTTTTTTTTTTGCCTCAGTTTATCTATTTTTAGTAAAGATGGGAGCTTGCTTTTGCTCAGGCTGAACTTGAACTTGTGAGCTCCAGCTATCCACCCACATTGGTCTCCCATAGTGCTAGGATTACAGACGCGAGCCACCTCAGCTAGCCATTGCTTCTCCGTTTTTGTTTCTTTTCTTTTCCTTTTTTTTTTTTTTTTTTGAGACAGAGTCTCACTATGTTGCCCTCAGTAAAGTGCCTGTGGTTTCACAGCTCACAGCAACCTCAAACTCTTGGGCTCAAGTGATTCTCTTGTCTCAGCCTCCCAAGTAGCTGGGACTACAGGTGCCTGCCACAACACCTGGCTTTTTGGTTGCAGTTGTCATTGTTATTTAGCTGGCCTGGGCTGGGTTTGAACCCACCAGCCTTGGTATATGTGGCTGGTGCCCTAACCACTGAGCTATGGGTGCCACCTGCTTCTCCATTCTTGGATATTTTACTAAGAAGAATCTGTTTCAACTTCACCTGCCAACAGGCATGAGCCAAGATGCCAGGCCCTCCTCCCAAACTCTTGACCCACTGAAGATTTGAACCACAAAGTTCCGGGGTAATTTTTACACAACAGACAACAAATACAACATGTATCTTTGACAGAGAGAGGAACAATCAGAAGGTAGGCTTCTACCTGGTTATCCAGGGACCTGGGCTCCTTCTGTCTATGGCTTTGCCACACCCCAGAGGTCCTTGGGGTTCCCTAGAGCTCTTCTGCTCTTGGCTGGAAGTCAGGGAAATAAAGCGTGACAGAGCACAAGAGAGGGAGATTTTCAAAGACCATGCCTAGTACTGAATAATAAAATGTAGTGAAAAACAGAATAAGGAAGTGACCTTTAAGATGAAACCAAAAAATGACTGAAGGTATGGTGGCTGGAGCAGAGAAGGGAATAAGAATAAGTGGAAAGATGCCCTAGCCTGAAAGTCTGGGTAGATTTGGGGAAATTCTGGGGAGGCTGAGAATGGCAGAAGATGAGTCTGAAGAGGGCATAAGGGCCTTGTCAATAGCCCCCTGAGGACTTTGGGGCTTGTACAGGCTCAGCGGAAGGCACTGAAGGGCTCAGGCAGGAGATAGCTGAGCAGAACCATGCTGGGAAACGTCGCCCTCCGGCAGTGCAGAGAGGGCGTGGAGGCGGGAAGGAGCCTCAGGAAGCTGAGGCAGCTGCTTGGGGACAGAGATAAGGGCAGCCCGGTCTCAGCTGGGAGGTGTGGAGAGCCAGGAGGCGCGATGGGAGGTGGGGTTGGGAAGGGGACCAGATGGCCCCAGGCTTCCGCGTGGGAGGTTGAATTATTCTCCAAAAGCGGGGATCCAAGCCTGTAAACTCAGCATTTTGGGAGGCTGAGACAGGCAGTATAGCGAGACCACATCTCTGCCAAAAATATCCCAAAACCAAAAATCCATATGCAAGGTGGGGAATGCTGGAGACAATAGGTTTAGAAGCAGCATATTGAATTCGCTTTTTAAAATTATGAAATATTTGATACGTACAAAATAATTTGTGTCTAAGACACATAAGCAATGGAGTGAAACGATAAGCTCCTAGCTTAAGAAACCGTACGTGAGCTACGTCATCAAGGTTGCCTCTGCTCCCTTTTCACCCAAGATACCACAAACCCTAATTTTTACTGTTCCTAAACTCATCATTTTGCTCTTATTTTTTCTCATAAACCCAAGTAAGTATGCCTATCAAGATATTCTAGTTAAGAATTGAAAGAGGGCGATGACTGTGGCTTAGTGGGTAGGGTGCCAGCCCCAGGTACCAAGGGTGGCCGGTTCGAGCCCGGCCCTGGCCAAACTGCAACAAAAAAATAGCTGGGCGTTGTGGCGGGCACCTGTAGTCCCAACTACTTGGGAGGCTGAGGCAAGAGAATCGTCTAAACCCAAGAGTTGGAGGTTGCTGTGAGCTGTGTGACGCCACGGCACTCTACGGAGGGCGATAAAGTGAAACTCTGTCTCTAAAAACAAAAAAGATTTTGTCTGCTAATTCAACTTGTGTAATATTTTAGGACACTCAGGATTATGATTTCTTCTACGTTTTTAGTTTTAGTAAGTTATATTTTTCTGTAAGGATTTGTTCAATTTTATATATATATCTAAAAATAAATATACAGGTTGAGTATCCCTCATCTGAAATGCGTAGGATCGGGGTGTTTTTGATTGGGGGGGGGCGGGGATTTTGGAATATCTGCATATACCGAATGAGATACCTTGGGAATAAGACACCAGTCTAAACAAAATATTCATTTATGTTTCATGTGGTAATTCTGTACCATATGTTTAGTAATTTTGTGCATAAAACAAAGTTCATGTTAAGAACTTATGTTTCTGTTTCTGAGTCACCTGGAACAGGTACAGTGTAGCTGAGGATTCTGGCTCCAGGTCTCTCATGAGCTAATCAAGCTGTCATCCAGGGCCACTGTCATCTCAAGACTCTGCTGAGGTCGAAGTCTGGAGATCACCCTCAAAGCTCACTCACGTGATTGTGGGCAGGCCTTGGTTCCTTACTACATGGGCCTCTCCTGAGCCTGCTTACAACACAATTTTCCTCAGAATAAATGACCTAAGACAGAGGAAAGGAAGCAAGAAAGGGCCTACAGTAGAAACCTTAATTTATGGCTCAGCGCCTGTGGCTCAATGGTCTAAGGCGCAGGCCACGTGCACCTGAGCTGGCGGGTTCGAGTCCAGCCTGGGCCTGCCAAACAACAACGGCTGCAACCAAAAAAAAAAAAAAAGAAACCTTAATTTGTTTATAACCTGGTGTCAGAAGTTATTCTCACTTCTGCTGTGTCCTACAGGTCCAGCCCTGCTGCAAAGTGGGAGGAGAATGCAAGTGTGTTGCCAGGAGGAAGGGATCACTGGAGGTTGCCTTGGAAGATGGCTCTCAAATCTTTCTTAGTATTTTGTTTTTTGCAGATTTTTGGCCAGGGCTGGGTTTGAACCCGCCACCTCTGGTATATGGGGCCGGTGCCCTATTCCTTTGAGCCACAGGTGCCGCCCCTTAGTAATTTTTTTTTAATTTGTTTACTTCGTCGTCGTCGTTCCCAGTGTTTTCCTGGATATTGTTGTAGGTTTATTTTTCAGTATGAACTTTAGTACTAACTTATTTAATTCTAAACTTGTTGGTATGTTTACTAGGGTTGCATTAATTAATAAAATCACTAAAGGTGAACTGATATCTTCATGTTGATAGAACCCCCATTCTTAGAACAGTATGTCTTCCCATCTGTTCATACCTACTTTTATGTCTTTCAGCAATATTTCAAAGTTTTCCTCCCATAGGCGTTACACATTCCTTTTCTTTTTTAATTTGTTTTTATTTTTATTTTATTATTATTACTATTTTTTTTTTGCAGTTGGGTGGAGCTGGTATATGGGGCTGGCACTCTACTCCTTTGAGCCATAGTCGCCGCCCTTATTTTTCTTTTTTCTTTTTTTCTATTCAGTCTCTGTACAGACTATCAAAAATTGCCAATGACAAACTATATTTTAAGTTGTCATGGCGGGTACTGGGGAAAGTTTTTACTTAGCAGTAATCACGCCTTGAATAAACCTCATTGGCTATGATACTGCCACTGGACAAAGCTACACATTTCCTTCCTCCCTCTCTCCCTCCTTTTTTTTTTGATACAAAGTCTCGTTATATTGTCCTTGGTAGAGTGCTCTGGTGTCACAGCTCACAGCAACCTCAAACTCTTGGGCTCGAGCAGTTCTCTTGCCTCAGCCTCCCAAGTAGCTGGACTACAGGTGCCCACCACAACACCCAGCTGATGTTTATTGCAGTTGTTGTTTAGCAGGCCCAGGCTGGGTTTGAACCCACCAGCCTCGGTGTTTGTGCCCAGTGCCCTAACCACTGAGCATAAGCGCCGAGCCCCTGGTGCTTTTTTGTGAGATAGTACTTAAATAATATTCTCTATTTTTTTCTATAGATATTGTCTGTTAAAGAGTTTTAACTCAGCTGGCTCATGCCTGTTCCTAGCACTTTGGAAGGCTGAGGCAGTTAGATTGCTTTAGCTGGAGTTCAAGACCAGCCTCAGCAAGAACAAGACCCATTGCTACTAAAAATAGAAAAATATAGAAAAAAAAAACTACTCAGGCATTGTGGAGGGCACCTGTAATCCCAGCTACACAGGAGGCTAAGGCAAGAGGATTGCTTAAGCCCAAGAGTTTGAGGTTGCTATGAGGTATGACGCTACAGCACTCTAGCCTTGGTGATAGAGCAAGACTCTGTCTCAAAAAAAAAAAGAAGTTTTAACTCTAGGCTGGTCTGATTGCAGTGGTGTTTATAGTTAATTGATCACAACTTGTTACAGATTCCTCTGGTCATTTTCTACTCCCACTGCTTCACTTGACAAGCCTAAAAAAAAAAAAGTTTTAACTCTAATGGGGTAAAATTTGTTAATCTCTATTTCCCTAGGAATTGTCCATTTCTTTCAGGTTTTCAAATTTATTTGTATAAAAGTCTGTAAATAGACTCAAGGCTCGGCGCCTGTAGCTCAGTGGGTAGGGTGCCGGCCACATATACCGAGGCTGGTGGGTTCCAACCCAGCCCGGGCCAACTAAACAACAAAAACAATTGCAACCAAGAAATAGCCGGGCATTGTGGCAGGTGCCTGTAGTCCCAGCTACTTTGGGAGGCTGAGGCAAGAAAATCACTTAAGCCCAAGAATTTGAGGTTGATGTGAGTTGTGGTACCACAGCATTCTACCCAGGGTGACATAGTGAGACTCTGTATGAAAAAAAAAAAAAAAGTCTGTAAATAGACTCTTATGCTTTTAAATTCTTTTTTAAAAAGTCTGTAAATAGTCTCTTATGCTTTTAAATTCTCAAGCAGCTAAGGCGCCAGCCACATAAATGAGAGCCAGTGGGTTTGAATCCAGCCTGGGCCTGCCAAACAACGAAAACTGCAACAAAAAAATAGCTGGGCATTGTGGCGGGTGCCCGTAGTTCAGCTATGTGGGAGGCTGAAGCCCAGGAGTTGGAGGTTGCTATGAGCTGTGATGCCACGGCACTCTGCCCAGGGCAACAACTTGAGGCTCTGTCTCAAAATATACATATATATATATATTTATTCTTAATTTATGATCAAATGTACATAACATTAAATTTGCCATTTTAGCCATTTATATATATATATATATTATTTTTTTTTTTTTTGAGACAGAGCCTCAAGCTGTCGCCCTGGGTAGAGTGTCATGGCGTCACAGCTCACAGCAACCTCAAACTCTTGAGCTTAAGTGATTCTCTTGCCTCCGCCTCCCAAGTAGCTGGGTCTACAGGCACCAGCCACAATGCCCGGCTATTTTTTTGTTGCAGTTGTCATTGCTGTTTAGCTGGCCTGGGCCGGGTTGGAACCCAACAGCCTCGGTGTATATGGCTGGCGCCCTACCCACTGAGTTATGAGGTGGAGACAGAGTCTTACTTTGTTACCCTCGGTAGAGTGCAGTGGCATCATAGCTCACAACAACCTCAAACTCTTGGGCTTAAGTGATTCTCTTGCTTCAGCCCTCCAAGTAGCTAGTAGTACAGGTGCCCACCACAATGCCCATCTAGCTTTACAGATAGGGTCTCTCTCTTGCTCAGGCTGGTCTCAAACTCCTGACCTCAAGCAATCTGCTCACCTCGACCTCCCAAAGTGCTGGGATTACAGACGTGAGCCACCTCGCCCCATTTCACTCCAACTAGTGTCATTCCCTATTTCCTACTTCACCAGCCTGGGCAAGCCCTAACCTATTTTCTGTCTTTATAGATTTGCCTATTTTGAACATGTCACATAAATAAAATCATGCAATATGTGGCCTTTTGTAACTATCTTCTTTGACTTAGAATAATTTTTGCCAGGTTTACCCATGTCATAGCACGCTTCACTACTTCACTTCTCTTCACAGCTGAGTGATATTCCAGTGTGTTCTACTCCATAGCATGACTATGCCACATTTTGTTTACTAGTTCCTCAGCTGATGGACATTTGGGTGGTTTGCATTTTTTGGCTTTTATGAATAATGCTGCTATAATATTAGGCGCAAGTTTTTGTGTAAACCTATGCTTTCAGTTCTCTTAGATTTATACCTAGAAGTAGAATTGTGAGTTAAGCGGTAACTCTATAACTAACTTTTTGGGAGCTGTTAAACTGTTCTTCAAAGCAGCTGCCCAATTTTGTGTTCTCATCAGGAGTGTTCCTTGAGGGTTCCAATTTCTCCACATCCTTGCCAATACTTGTCACTGTCTCTCTCTTTTTTTAAGAGACAGAGTCCCACTCTGTCACTTAGGTTAGAGTGCAGTGATGCCATCATAGCTCACTGCAACCTTGAGGCCCTCAGCCATGAAAAGGTGCTCAAACTTCTGCCTCAGCCTCCCAAAGTTCTGGGACTACACGTATGAGCCACTGTGCCCAGCTTGCCTTTTTGGTTCTAGCCATCCTAGTGGGTATCAAGTGTTATTTTATTGTGTGAGTCTGTGGTTTGTTTGTTTTTGTTTCTTTCTTTTTTTTTTTTTTGTAGAGACAGAGTCTCACTTTATCGCCCTTGGTAGAGTGCTGTGGCATCACACAGCTCACAGCAACCTCCAACTCCTGGGCTTAGGCGATTCTCTTGCCTCAGCCTCCCAAGTAGCTGGGACTACAGGCGCCTGCCACAGTGCCCAACT
>CAUYRH010026186.1:0-18450 GCA_963574655.1 Perodicticus potto
GGCGCCTGTAGTCCCAGCTACCTGGGAGGCAGAGGCAAGAGACTCGCTTGAGCCCAGGAATTGGAGGTTGCTGTGAGCTGTGATGTCACAGCACTCTATCCAGGGTGACAGCTTGAGGCTCTGTCTCAAAAAAAAAAAAAAGAAAAAGGTCAATTACCTTAATTCTGATTTCATTGTTTACCTGGACCTTCTTTCAGAAAGTGGGTTGAAGTCAAAACAGAAGGGGTCTTGGCTGGATAAAGGGTTTCAGATTTCATTCAGTAGTACTAGCTCCATCTATAGCTAAGCTATTTATAGGTCTCCAAAGAAGAATGCATAATGGGAGAATTGGGGGTTGCAAAGAAACCTGTTCATGTAATTTATCAAAAGAAGATGCTGAGTTTTAGTAATATTTAATAAACAGTAAGTCAACTGGTAAAGAGTCAAAAGTATACATGGTATTCTACTTTCTTTTTTTTTTTTTTTTTTTTTTTTTTGAGACAGCCTCAAGCTGTCACCCTGGATAGAGTCCAGTGGCATCACAGCTCACAGCAACCTCCAATTCCTGGGCTCAAGCGAGTCCCTTGCCTCCACCTCCCAAGTAGCTGGGACTACAGGCACCCGCCACAATGCCTGGCCATTTTTTGGTTGCAGCCGTCGTTGTTTGGCAGGCCCGGGCTGGATTCGAACCCATCAGCTCAGGTGTTCATGGCTGGCGCCTTGGCCTGTTGAGCCACAGGCACCGAGCCGATACATGGTATTCTAAGTGAAAAATATTTCCATGAAAAGTGTTCCAAACTGTGATATTTTAAAATATACTTTTGATCTTTGTCTAGTTTCTTGGCATAGAACTCATGAAATCTTGGAATCTTCCAAGTGATAAAAGTATCTTTCTGTGTGTGGGTGGGTGACTGGCTGCCCCTACGTAGTTTCAGAAAGGGGCTGGTCACTGGAAAAACCTAGGCATGATTTGAAAGTTGAGACCTTTAGCTCTATCCCCCAGCAACCTCTGAGGAGGGGAGAGAGATTGAAAGTTTTGTCACCAGTGGCCATTGATTTAGTCCAACAGGCCTACATAATAAAGCCTGAATAAAAACTCACACCTGCTGGGTTCTAGGTGAGGAGAGCTTCCAAGTAGCTGAACAAGTGAAAGTTCCTAGAGGGTGGTGTGCCTGGCCTATAGCTCACCCTGTGCCTTTATTTGTATCCTTTAAAATATCCCTCATATTAAATATGTAAATGTAAGTAAATGTTTGTCTGGAATACTCTAATAAATTAATTGAACCTAAGGAGAAGGTTGCAGGAACACCAATTTATAGCTGTTGGTTGGAAGTACAGGTAAACAACCTAGAGCTTGCAATTGGCATCAGAAGTAGGGGGGAGTCTTAATGGGACTGAGGCTTCAACCCGTGGGATCTGATGCTATCTCTAGGTAAATTTAGTGTCAAAATTGAATTGGAGGACGCCCAGCTGGTGTCCACTGCAGAATTAGTTAATTGGTTGTTGGTAGAGAGAAATCCCTATGCATGTCTTGGTGACCAAAGGTCACAAAAGCATTTTGTGTTGTGCGAGCGAGTGTGGTAGGAGAAACTGAGTTTGTTTATTCACATATTCTCAGACCCACCTATGGTGAATTATTGTAACCCATGTAGGTCACTGATTATAAATATTTTCTAATTCTAACCCAGACAAAATGGACATGTGCCCTGAAAAGCATTGATAATAATATAAGGTAACTGTTTACAAATATTTTCTAATTCTAACCCAGACAAAATGGACATGTGCCCTGAAAAGCATTGATAATAATATAAGAATGAAGAAGATAATGGTCAAACTGACTTTTATACTCCTACTGTAAGCTGTTTGTCAGCTATGTGACAAGACAGAAATAATAATGTAGTAGATCTTACAAGAAATTGCCTCTCCCTAAAAGTTTAGAGCTATTAAAACGATAATTTTATATATGTATTTATATCCACTGTTGTGTATGGGTATGTCATACCCTAAGTGTATATTGGATCTTAAAAATGCTAATAGGTTGAGTGCAGTGGCTCACACCTGCAATCCTAGCACTAAGGGAGGCTGAGGCAGGAGGATCCCTTGAGTTCAGGAGTTTGAGACCAGAGTAAACAAGAGTATGACACTAAAAATAGAAAAATTAGCTGAGCATCGTGATGGGTGCCTGTAGTCCCAGCTACTTGAGAGGCTGAGGTAGGAGGATAGCTTGAACCCAGTTGTTTAGGTTGCTGTGAGCTAAGATGCCAGTGCACTCTACCTTGGGCAGCAAAGTGAGACTCTGTCCCCAAAACAAACTGACCAATAGTATAGAACCATGTCCTCCAAACATTTAAGATTTTATCTTTATATAAGCTGTTGTCCTGGGTAGAGTACTAGTGGCATCATAACTCACAGCAACCTCAAACTCTTGTCCTCAAGGGATCTTCCTACATAAGCTTCTCAAGTAGCTGGGACTACAGGTACCCACCACAGTTTTTCTGTTTTTAGTAGAGACGGATAGGGTCTCTGTCTTGCTCAGTCTGGTCTCCCAACTCCTGAGCTCAAGCAGTCCACCCACCTCAGCCTCCTACAGAGCTAAGATTGCAGGGGTGACCCACCTACCTGGCCTAGTTAGCTTACTTTTAAACCAGTGGTTCTCAACCTTCCTACTGCCCCGAACCTTTAACAGTTCAAAGGGGTCATTACCCACAGGTTGAGAACTGCTGTTTTAAACAGTTGACAACCAGTTTAAAGGGAAAGGTAAACATAAATAGTTAGCAAATAGAATACCTGATCTTCTGGAAACTACAGAAAACATATGGTTAGAATGTCTTTTTTTTTTTTTTTTTTTTTGATACAGAGCCACAAGCTGTTACCCTGGATAGGGTGCTGTGGCATCACAGCTCACAGCAACCTCCAATTCCTGGGCTAAAGTGAGTCTCCTGCCTCTGCCTCCCAAGTAGGTGGGACTACAGGCGCCCGCCACAACGCCCGGCCAGTTTTTGGTTGCAGCCGTCATTGTTGTTTGGCAGGCCTGGGCTGGATTCGAACCCGCCAGCTCAGGTGTATATGGCTGGCGCCTTAGCCCATTGAGCCACAGGCGCCAAGCCAGTTAGAATGTCTTTATTATAGTTTTGGCCAAGAGTGACTAGTCTTTCCATTAAATACTATTTTGGTAACATGAACCAGAGTCTACTAATTCGCTTTAATATTTTTTGTTTTAGGAAATTGCTCAATGTCATTTTTAGTGCCAAAGCTACCATTCCATTGACAGTATATTACTAAAAATGTCAAGTGTATATTTATTAATTTCATTTATCAGAGGGCATTTATCATTGTACTGTTTCCAGTTTTCTTGTTTTTTATTTGAACTTTATAGATATTTCTTTCCTAATGTGATAATGAAGAAATCCTTATTTTTAAACAGGATACATTAATTGTTTGGTCAGAAGCAGAGAACTATGATCTGGCCCTGAGTTTTCAAGAAAAAGCTGGTTGTGATGAGATTTGGGAAAAAATTTGTCAGGTAAGATTGTTTTTATAATGTTTAACTTTTGTTTTCATGTGTTCTTGAGTTTTTGTTTCCTTTTTAACTTCAAAGATGTTTCCTTTTTATGTAGACTGTGGAGAGATATCTTAGTGTGAGGATCAACAACAACCTGGAAATTTTTTGTGTTCCATAGCAAATTCTTTTACTTAAAAATTTAAAAGCCTGGCTTGGCACTTGTAGCTCAGCGGCTAGGGTGCCAGCCACATACACCAGAGCTGGCAGGTTCGAACCCAGCCCCAACCTGCCAAAACAATGACAACTCCAACAAAAAAAATGGCCGAGCGTTGTGGTGGGCACCTGTAGTCCCAGCTACTTGGGAGGCTGAGGCAAGAGAATTGCTTAAACCCAAGAGTTAGAGGTTGCTGTGAGCTGTGACGCTACGAGGGCGATGTAATGAGACTCTGTCTCAAAAAAAAAAAATTTAAAAGCCAAAAATCAATTTAGTTATAATTTTACCACACCACTTTAGATTTCAATAGCATATATTCATAAGTAATGCCATATAGAATGGCAAGATCTTTAAATAAATTAAAAGAGGTCTAAATACAGATTTTTAGGTTTGGGGTGTTTTTTTTTAATATTTGATCACGTGTTTGCCTAACGTTGATGAATACTGGGCCAGGCAGTAATTATCAAAAGTATTCATGACTTACGCTATCTGAAAGTAGTGAGTTATCTTGATTGCTCACAGTCAATAACCCTTCATTCTACTCATTACCCCCTTCTCTCTACTGCACTTGGCTGGTCTTAAGAAAATGAAAGTAAGAAAGGAAGAGCAAGAGAGGGAAGGAGCAAGGGGGTGGGTCTTGGTGTGTGCCACACCTTTTGGGGGGCAAAACACAATTGTAAGAGGGACTTTACCTAACAAATGCAATCAGTTTAACCTGATTTCTTGTACCCTCAATGAATCCCCAACAATAAAAAAATTAATTAATCAATAATAAAATTTAGAAAATGAAAGTACTTATGACTTCATCTCATATGTAACTTACAGTGTAACAGAGCATTTAGGAATGAAATAACTGTTAGGTAACTAGAATTTTTCTTTTTCTTTTTTTTTTTAATCTTTATATAAGCTGTTGTTGCCCTCAGTTGAGTGCTGTGGCAACACAGCTCACAGCAATCTCAACCTTTTGGGCTGAAGCAATTCTCTTGCCTCAGCTTCCCAAGTAGCTGGGACTACTGGTGCCCACCACAATGCCCTGCTATTTTTGTTGTTGTTGTTATTCTAGTTGTCATTGTTGTTTGGGCTGGGTTTGAACCGGCCAGCTCTCGCATGTATATGGCCGGCGCCCTAACTGCAGAGCTACGGGCACCGAGCCTAGAATTTTTTTTAAATAAACTTTTTATTTTGTAACAGTTTTAAGTTTATAGAAAATGTGAACAGAAAATACAGAGAATTTCTGTATACTTTTCCCTGACACCAGCACTCTCCTATTGGCACATAGTACATAGAGTAAGATTAGCATCTTATGTTAATATGATACGTTTGTCATAGTTAGTGAGCTGATACTTATTATTATTAACTAAAGTTGATGCATTATTCATATTTCCTCAGCTTTACCCTAATGTCCTTTTTTTGTTCCAGAATTCCATGTAGGATACCATATTGCATTTATACCAGTCTCCTTGTCTCCTCCTCTTATCTCTGGCAGTTGGAAATCATGACCTTCATGTTAACTACCTTTTTCTGTGAATGAGAGATAACTGTTTTATTGGTTACCTAGTACAATATTTTGTAATTGGGGGTTTTTTCATTTTTTTTAGCCACTGCCCTTTTCATTTACATGAGCTTTTCTCTCTAGTGATTCTTGTTACTAAAGGTTCTTCAACTGGTTTTCTAGATATGACCACAATCCTTTTTTCCCCTTCATCTTCCCAATAACACTGCCACACAGTGGCTCAAGAAAAGTATGTGTGAACCTTCCTAATGTAATAGATAAGGCTTGACACATGGCCCTGGGTTACTAAATTTCTCTTAATTGGAGTAGGTGCTTTGTTTCTTTCCTCATATCTTAATACCCATCAAATATTTCTAAAGCATTATTACTATAAAATAGCAGAATTCTAGCTGATAAGCAATTGAAATCAATAACCAGTAAATGTGATTTTGCCAGTTTGTGTAATACACATAGGATAAAATCCAAATTTTGTTTTTGTTTTTCCTGTAATTAAACCTATGGATGGTGATAATGAGAGGGTCCAAATTTTCACTATTTTATTCCCTATATGTTCTAAAAGGATTAAGATTGAATTTTTTGGCTCGCATCAGTAGCTCAGTGGTTAGGGCGCTGGCCACATACACCAAGGCTGACGGGTTTGAGCCCAGCCTGGGCCTGCTAAACAACAATGACAACTGCAACCCAAAAATAGCTGGGCGTTGTGCCAGGCGCCTGTACTCCCAGCTACTTGGGAGGCTGAGGCAAGAGAATCACTTAAGCCCAAGAGTTTGAGGTTTCTGTGAGCTGTGACGCCATGGCACTCTACCCAGGGTAGCAGCTTGAGATTGTCTCAAAAACAAACAAAAAAAATAGATTGAATTTTTTGTGTGCAAAGTTTTCTGTAAAATAGTGATCAGGCACAGTGGATTACACCTGTAGTCTTTTTAATACTCTGGAAGACCAAGACAGGAGAATCGCTTGAGTTCAGGAGTTTAAAATCAACCAGAGCAAGAGTGAGACACCATCTCCACCAAAAATAGAAAAAAACAGCCAGGCATGTGGCATGTGCCTATAGTCCCAACTATTTGGAGGCTGAGGCAGGAAGATCACTTACACTCAGGAGTTTACTTACACTTACCCTCGCTATTGCTTAGACTGTCTTGAACTCCTAAGCTTACAGTGAGTTATGATGCCACTGTCTTGAACTCCTAAGGTTGCAGTGAGTTATAATGATGCCACTGCACTCTAGCCAGAACAGAGGAAAAGAAAAGTCTGTTTCACCAAAAAAAAAAAAAAAAAAATTCTGTAAAATGAGATTTAATTTAAAATCTAGGGCGGCGTCCGTGGCTCAGTGAGTAGGGTGCCAGCCCCATATACCGAGGGGCGTGGGTTCAAAAATAGCCGGGCGTTGTGGCGGGCGCCTATAGTCCCAGCTACTCAGGAGGCTGAGGCAAGAGAATCGCCTAAGCCCAAGAGCTGGAGGTTGCTGTGAGCTGTGACGCCACAACACTCTACTGAGGGCAAGAAAGTGAGACTCTGTCTCTAAAAAAAAAAAAAAAAGTAAAATCTAAAATGACCTCACTTATATACTTATAAAATGCATTCAATAAATATTCACAGTTTTGTTTTTAATTCAAGATTGAATCATGTATGAATCCATGAAATGGCAAAAAAAATATGCTCTATGGTAGTAAAACCATGTTAGACCAAATGGAATGGCCTAATCCTAGTACTTTGGGAGACCAAGGCAGGAGGATTGCTTGAGCTTAGGAGTTCAAGACAGTCTAAGCAATAGCGAGACCTCATTTCTATAGAAAACAGAAAAATTAGCAGATGTGGTGGCTCATTCCTGTAGTTTAGCTACTGGGGATGGTGAAGGAGAAGGATGGCTGGAGCCCAGGAGTTTGAAGTTGTAATGAGCTTTGATGCTGCTACTGCACTCTAGCCAGAGCAATAGAACAAGACCTCAGTTCATGATAACAGTAACAAAGAGCATATTAAAGGATATGAGATTATTAAAATCATTACTTTATTAGAAGACAGTGTTACAGTAATATTTATGAGGGTGTTCAGAATGTTAATATCAATATGTGAAGGGTAACTTTTGGGGAGCAGGAGATACTGGGTGGTCAGCAGCTAGCTCATCACTACTCATGGGCCTTGTTGGATTCTTGCCTCATTTCTCCCTGGACAGGGAGGGAGGGAGGCTTTGATGTTAAGAAGGAGCCGCTGCCACCATTGTTCCAAGCTTGAAATCTCAAGCTTATGTGCTGGAGACTCAGATGTTGTTCTCAGCTCCTAGGCTGAATTCACCACCTCGGCCCATGAAAATTTCTATATTGAGACAAAGAAAAAGATCCTTCAAAAAGCAACACCTATTATCCTGGGCTTGGCAGCAAGGAAGAAGACAGGTAGTGGAAATCCTACAATCTAAAAAGCAGACTGTGGCCAGGCGCAGTGGCTCATGCCTGTAATCCTAGCACTCTGGGAGGCCGAGGCAGGTGGATTACTTGAGCTCACGAATTGGAGACCAGCCTGAGCAAAAGCAAGACCCCATCTCTACTAAAAATAGAAAAACTGTGGCAAGAGAAACACTTCAACCTAAGAGTTTGAGGTTGCTGTGAGCTGTGACACTATAGCACTCTACCCAGGGTGACAGAATGAGACTCTCAAAAAAAAAAAAAAGACAGTCTAAAAGGTGACTAAGCAGCTCAAGATAGGTAGTGGAGAAATTTACAACATTCCAGGAACAACCACCAACAGCTTAATAGAAAACCAAGATCAGAATTGCCAGATGAAGACTGTTGATGAGAAAAAAGAAAGAGAACATGGTTATAACTCATCAGTAGCTGCATGGCAGGCCATGCAGAATGGGGGAAAGAACATTTTCCAGTAATCAAAATTATAACTCAAGCTTATCAAGTTCCAGCTTACTTTTTAAATCTCAAGGTAATCAAAACTGCTGGAGTCAAATGTAGTGAGCCACCATCACCAAATGTTCTTTCCAAACCTCCAAGCCACTAGGTTCCTATTTACTTATTTTTTTTTATTTATTTTTTTATTTTTTGCGGTTTCTGTCCGGGGCTGGGTTTGAACCCGCCACCTCCGGCATATGGGGCTGGCGTCCCACTCCTTTGAGCCACAGGCACCGCCATGGTTCCTATTTTCTTTAATCCTTCAGATAAGGAAATAATGACATTTCAACGTAAAACCTCAAAGTACAGGTGTAAAGTAAGATAAAGTACTATTGTTTAAATTTAGGTGTTTATAGTAAACTGGTCTGAAACAAATTCACTAGGGAATCTTTTTGTGTAGAAGTAATTAATGTAAAAAATATAATTAGACTTCCTCTCATTTGCTTTATGTGTTGTATGCACTGTGATGTAATGGTAGTAAGTGCAGTGCAGCCTAAAGTAACTAAGTATTTGGTAATAAATATTCTCAATTGAGTATCTTATAAGTGAAACTTTAAATTTGGAAAAATGGTAAAGGAATCAACTTTTTCTGTTGTTTTTTTGGGGGGAAATACTAATTTAAGATTATCATTCATGGTTCTCAGGAGATTTGCATATTGAGTTAGTAAATAGGATTGTAAACATCTAGGTAAGACATGCAAGGATTGAAAACTAGTTGAACATTTGAAAGCTCAATGTACTAGAAACAGCTACGCCAATAATAATGCCAACAATCTGATGTACTGCCAAAAGAAAATGTGAATTTTTCTTTATTTTATTTTTATTTATTTACTTATTTTTTTTTTTTGAGACAAGAATCTCACTCTGTTACCCTGGGTAGAGTGCCCTGGCATCATCATGGCTCATAGCAACCTCAAGTTCTTGGGCTCAAAAACTGCTCTTGCCTCAGCCTCCCAAGTAGCTGGGACTATAGGTGCCTGCCACAACGTGCAGCTAGTTTTTTTATTTTTGGTAGAGACAGGGTTTTACTCTTGCACAGGCTGATCTCAAAACTCCTGAGCTCAAGCAGTCCACCTCCCTAAGACTCCCAGAGTGCTACGATTACAGGCATGAGCCACTGCGCTGTGAATTTTTTCATAATAGTTACATTTTAGTACATTGTACAGTGGTAAATGTGGAAAGGATACTTGAGGCTTGTTAGAATGAGGCCCTATTTTTTAAGGCAGTGGGTAGGTGTTTACCAACAAATGCACCAAAACCATTTTTTATAGAAACAGTATTTAATGGTCACTGAATAGCTTTCAAAATATATTTTTATATTATAGTCCTGGATATGCTATTCAGACGGTGATCTGGCCTCATCATTCCTGTAAAGCCTGCTTAAAGTGGGGACAAATTGTATAATGTGGCAGTTGTTAAGTACCTAGGGAGGAAAGAGTCATGTAAATACACATAATAAACTTATAGCATGTGTAAAGTTTTCTTGGCCTTTATCCTACAAAAATAGAATTATTTTAGTATGAATTTACTGAACATAAGACCATGGACTGTTTTAAAGTTCCAAAAAATATTTTGTTTTTAAAGTTTGCCCTTGTACTAAAGCCAGTGTTATGTGATCAGTAATTTGGTTATAAACTATATTTCAAAATAAAGCCTAGTGTACTAAGTTTTATATTACAACTAAAAAGATCTAAATGGCTGAAGCACTCCTTATAACAGGTGAAATGCAGTATGGGACTTGTTTTTTTCCCCCTTCTTTAAACCCAAAGTGTCCCTCTAACCTTTAAAGATTCATTTTGCTTTCATCAGTTCTTGCAATCTGTGATACAGTGTTTAGAGTAAGGTGCTAAACATTGTCAAGAGTAAGCGCAACTCAGGGAACTACTTTATGCAAAAGATGTCATCTCTCACCTAACGTTTTGATAACATGTTTTACCAACTGTTAAGGGTTAATGCTAAATATAACAGTTTAACCCAGTAGCAAGTTAAAAGAAGTGTGTGGGTGAGTTAAAAAATTTGGCCATTAAATGTTCTATTTCCTTTTTTTTTTTTTTTTTTGATGTTTATAAGCAGAATAGCTGTTGTTCTCTAACTAAATTTATATGAAATAATTGCCTAAGTCAAATTTTTTTTTATTGTTGGGGATTCATTGAGGGTATAAAAAACTATGGCCTAAGTCAAATATTGATATCTTAAAAAATCTATATAGTACTTAATGTACATAACAAATTTGAAGCATGAAATTTAAAAATAAAATTGTTTTTTCTCCCCTTCCTGCCAAAGAGTAACTTTTGACAATTATAAATTCCTGAAAAGTGATATCTTGTATTCTTCCTCTTCTCTCTAATGCCAACATGGTAACTGACACATACTGTATGTATTCAGTATACATTTAATAAATGAATAATGCAGAAGTCAGACATACATACATTTTTCTTAGAACTAGGGTGTTGATTTATATATCTGCCAGAACATAAAATTTATATGGTGGGTAATATGTTCCAGTGATCAGCTCTTCTGATTGTATATCCCCTCCCACTTCTATACCTACTATTCAATATATATTCTTGAATATACAGGTATTCTTTAAGACTTTGTATATTTGCCTTGGAAATTTTTGCTGGAATTTGTTTTGTACTCTTTCACTCATGTAGTTGAGGTCGTCCCCACGGCCACTTTGAATTTCAATAATTCATTCAAAAGACTTGAAGAATTCAGCAATACTGTCAAACTCATTGTTGTAGTTTATTACAGTAAAATGATACAGGTTGAAATTACCAGTGGGACAAGACACACAGGGCAGGGTATAGGAGAGTTCCAGGCTTGAGCCTCCAGTTGTCTCTCAGTAGAGTCATTTGCTCCTGGCAGTGATGTATGGCAACATGTATGGAGTATTACCAAATAAGGAAGCTTACCCCAAACCTTTGTGTCTAGCATTTTCATTGGACGTCTGTCATATAAGCATGGCTGATGGCCCAGGTAGCTGATCTTATTTTGCAGCACCTCCAGGGGTCAAAGATACCTCAAGGCCCAAGGCCTTCTGTTAAGACAAAGGCGCATTTATGAGGCAGGATGTTCTGGTGTTTAGAGTTTTCTTCTCAGGAAGAGTTGGACGGGGCCAAACGTTTCTTTAGGCAAGGTTAATCCTTTACTGCCCAAGCCACCCCTTGACCAGGACTCCTACACTAAAATGGTATTTGAGCATATGCATTTAATATAGCTGTTATATGACAGATAGTGTTAGTATAAATATGCCTTATTCTGGAAGAGCCTCCATCTATGAGGTAAAGATACATCTAAAGAAATGCCTAATCTGTCCTATAAAGCCATGACATACTTTTTATATTTTTGTACTAATTTGATTACTCATTCCCTTCCTTGTTCTACAGTTTATACCTTATGATAAACTTGTACAGAACTGTTAAGCATAGGAATTAAAATTAGCCAATAGTTAACAAAATCTAGTTCTTCTTTTAGGCCAGTCACTTTATATTACCATTACATTTCCCAGTACTACATTGATCAATATTATGAGATTCATGGTACATAAGGTAGCTCAATCAGCAATATAAGTGTTATACTACATCACAGTATAGTAACAGATGTAACCTGAAAGATAAGAGTCTAGGTACTGGCACATTGCTCAAATCCTACTCATTAACAGTTCATCCAGTTCATCATCATATTGTATGACAAAACATACAGAGCAATGTCACTCTTCAAAATTTACAGGTTTCCATTTGACTTTTCAGGGGTTGTCTTGGCAAATACATAGCTTCATTATTCCAGAGATCTGGTATAACTGAGCTAAAAGACAATGTCATCTCTTACTCTGAGCCTTTCTTGAGGCACCAATGTTAATACTGAATTTCCCTTACACCATTACTCCTTTATTTTTTCTTTGCCCTCTATTACTATTTCTCCTTCTCTCCATTTTTCACTGATTTTTAGGTGAACTTTCTCTCCTTTGGAAGGGATGTTAAATTTGGCCATGCTGCTGGTCCAGCAAAGTTAATTCTTTACTGCACAATTTAGCACTATACTTGTAAGAGGTAGAAGGAAATTCTTCTGGGTTCCTAAGGCATTTTATGTGAACTACTTTTATAACTTTGTTACTTATCCTTTCCCTTATAATTATGTGTCAATTTCCCTAAGCTCAGATACTTTTGTTGAGAACTCAGATATACAAGAAGGTGTATTTAGTATACATTGGTATATCCATCTACGATTTTCTCTAAGCTCTTAGATCTTTTCTTCATGTATTGCTTTAGTGACCTTGAAAACTTCTGAAATCTGCTCCATGCAGATATTTGGAATATTTCGAGATACAGAAAAGTAAGGATAGTTGCACTCTTACATTAAACAGTTAGAAAGCTGAGGCGGGTGGGTTGTTTGAGCTCAGAAGTTCCAGACTAGTCTGAGCAAGAGTGTGAGACCCAGTCTCTAAAAAAGCAGGCAGGTGTTGTGGTAGGTACCTGTTGTCCCAGCTACTTGAGAAGCTGAGGCAAGAAGATTGTCTTAAGCCCAAGATTTTGAGGTTGCTATGAGCTGTGACACCACGGCACTCTAACGAAAGTGACAAAGTGAGACTCTTACCTCAAAAAAAAAAAAAAGTTTTTAATTTAAAAAAATAAAAATCGTAAGGAGTTAGAAAAATTTTATAAAGAGTAGTGTTGTAAACATTTTTTGTGGTGGAATAGAGTAATTCATTATAGAAGAAAATTTGTTAGTTGTGTTTATCTTGAGCTGTCAAGGAATCCTCTTGCCTTAGCCTCCCAACTAGCTGAGACTACAGACATACACCACAGTACTCTGCTACTTTTTCTGTTTTTAATAGAGACAGGGTCTTGTTCTTGGTCAGGCTAGTCTCAAACTCGTGAGCTCAGGCAGGCTATCTGCCTCAGCCTGTCATAGTACTGGGATTACAAGCATGAGCCTTGATACCCGGCCCCAAATGCCATTTTTTAAAGAGATTTTAAAAGCAGTTTTAGGTTCATAGTAAAAGCAAATATTTTTCCAAAAGAAAATTTCAAAAATAATTTAAGGAAATTATATTTTTTCACTTTGAATATATGAGGATAATTTAGTTTTGTTTGAATTTAGTAGTTTCCTTGTCAAACCAATGTAATGATGTGGTAGGTTACTTTAAGAGTGATACATAGTGGTATTGGGATAAATAGAAGAGTTACCTTTCACAAAATTCAAAATTACTGGGGATGGTCAGTTTATTAAAGAGCTGTTCATGGTTATTACATAACTTAATAACCATGATGAGTCTATGTAATATCATCTGAAATGTTCAGGTTATCAGCAGTCAGCGTTATAAGTTGGGAAATTTGTAGATGAAATTATCTGTAGTGATTCAGTTAGGCTCAAATAGTTGACTGTAAACTTGGTGGATTTTTCCCTACTGTATGTCACTGTTGATTAGCAGTGACTATATTACTAGTATTGGTTCTTTGTAAAGTATTTTTACTGATGGTCACTGATTTGATTTCTAAGATTTTGAGTTACTCTTTTTTCTTTTTGTTTTATTTTATATTTTAAAGTAACTGGCTATACTTGGGTATTTTTAGGTTCAGGGTAAGGACCCATCAGTAGAAGTCACCCAGGACCTCATTGATGAATCAGAAGAAGAACGATTTGAAGAAATGCCTGAAACCAGTCATCTGATTGACTTGCCCACATGTGAACTCAATAAACTTGAAGAGATTGCTGATTTAGTTACCTCAGTTCTCTCCTCACCTATCCGTAGGGAAAAGCTGGCTCTGGCCTTAGAAAATGAAGGCTATATTAAAAAACTACTGCAGCTGTTCCAAGCTTGTGAGAACCTAGAAAACACTGAAGGCTTACACCATTTGTATGAAATTATTAGAGGAATCTTATTCCTAAATAAGGCAACTCTTTTTGAGGTAATGTTTTCTGATGAGTGTATCATGGATGTTGTGGGATGCCTTGAATATGATCCTGCTTTGGCTCAGCCAAAAAGACACAGAGAATTCTTGACCAAAACTGCAAAGTTTAAAGAAGTTATACCAATAACAGACTCTGAACTAAGGCAAAAAATACATCAGACTTACAGGGTGCAGTACATTCAGGATATCATTTTGCCTACACCATCTGTTTTTGAGGAGAATTTTCTTTCTACTCTTACGTCGTTTATTTTCTTCAACAAAGTTGAAATAGTCAGCATGTTGCAGGTAAGTAAATCGAGGTGGTATTCACAATTCTATTTTTAGGTATTTAGTTCTCTTAATTATTTAAGCTGATGTTCATGCCCTTTTTTTCTTTTTTAAATTAAGATTTTTGTTTTTTGTTTAAATGTATAAGTATAAAAATCTAGACTTTATCTTGTGGTTTTTATAAAGGGGTATAAATTTTTAATGAAACTTTACAGTTTTAGGTGGTTTATAATGCAGCTGGTACTTTTGTTTGTTTGGGTTTTTTTGAGACAGAGTCTTGCTCTGTCATCCTGGGTAGAGTACCATGGCGTCAGCCTAGCTTACAGCAACCTCAAACTCCTAGGCTCAAGCAATCCACTTGCCTCATCTCCCCAGTAGCTGGGACTACAGGTACATGCCACTATGCCCAGCTAATTTTTCTGTTTTTAGTAGAGATGAAGTCTCATTGTGCACTGGCTGCTCTCAAACTCCCATTCTGAAATTATCTCCTGCCTTAGCCTCCCAAAGTGCTAGGATTATAGCCATGAGCTACACGTTTCTTTTAATTTAATATTCATATTTTTTAAATTGAGAAAGGCCAGGCATTGTGGTTCATGCCTGTAATCCTAGCACTCTGGGAGGCCAAGGTGGGAGGATAATTTCAGAATGAGAGTTTGAGACCAGCCTAAGCAAGAGGGAGAGCCATCTCTACAAAAAAATACGTATATATTAGCTGGCCATGGCGAGTTGTACCTGTAATTTCACCTACTAGGGAGGCTGAGGCTTTATGGAGCACTTGAGCCCAGAAGTTTGAAGTTTCAGGGAGCTATGATGATACCACTTCACTCTAAGCCAGGACAACACAGCAAGACTCTGTCTCTAAAACATGGGATGGGATGGGATGGGATAAAAGAAAAGAAAAATATATAAAATGTAAATAAAATAAAAATAGATAGCATATAATTCACCATTTTAACCATTTTTAAGTATACTATTCAGTGATATTAAGAACATTCATAGTGTTGAACAACAATCACCACTGTTTCCAGAACTTTTTCTTCACCCCAAACATAAACTCTATACCCATTAAATAGTAACTCCGACTCCAGCTCTTGGTAACCACTATTCCATTTGCTGTCTCTGTGATTTGCCTATTATAGATACCTATGAGTATTTTTTAATCAATTTTGAAAACTGTGGTTATTATTAGGTATCTTTGAGTGTGTGTGCTTAAAGCTTCCCAAATAATTCATATGTGCAACCAGCATTGAAATATTCCGTCACTTTCAGGAAATGATAAATGAGCTTATTTGCTATGTGAAAATGATTTTATTCTCTCACCTTGAGTTATAAAATAAGAATTTTATACCATGTATATAATGGTAATAATTTATACCCTAACATTATAATAAGCATGTGTTCAATAATTTGCATTACTTGTGGTAAGACTACACTCAGTTTTCTACTTAACTTTACTTTTGTAATTTCTATATTAGTTACTAAGTGTATTGAATAGCTATTTTATACTTAGTGTTGTGGTTGTCAAAGTGTGGTCTGTGGACCCGTGGAGGTTCCTGAAGCCGTTTCACAGGAGCCTGAGGTTTTTCCCTTTTCCAGCTTCATGTCAGCATATTCTTTTCATATACCTCAGCCCAAAGAAGATAACCACAACAGATGAAATGCTGAAAAACGTAGGGGAATCTAGTTGTCTTCTGTTAAGCCAAACATGACGGAGATTTGCAAAACTGGAAAAGAAGGCTACTCTTCTTTCGAAATTCTTAAAATTTTGGATTGTATAGTTGTTTCTCTTTAAACACATTTATATAAACATAATGACTTATTTTTTAAATGAATTTATAAATAATTTCACCTGCTTCAGGTTTAATTGTAATTGTGGTTAATACTGATAAGCATAGTGCATGTAATAAGGGTTCTTGAGAATCCTCCATAATAGTTAAAGAGTTTAAAGGGGCACATTGTGAGGGTATTTAGTATGCCCCTTGGGTGAGGGGCTCTTTTACAACTTGAACTTCACCTTGGAAGTGAGGACAATGTAACCTAAAAATTTGAACCCTCATATTAATTTGAAATTTAAAAAAGAAAAAAAGAATTAAAGGGGTCCAGAGACAGATAGGTAAAGATCTCTTAGTGTTTAGCTGTTAGACCCCATTTTTTCACATTTCCAACCAATATTCATCTTTCCATTTTTACTTTATTTTTTCTGCACAATTTACTTCCCCTTATTATTTTACCTAGCAGTTTTTCACTATTCCCCAGTAATGATGGTAAGGAGGTTAAATATTCGTGTGAATTTCTGTTTTTGTATTTTTGATAATACATGGAACCTTTTTGTGTTTGTTTTTGAGACAGTGTCTTCCTGCATCACTAAAACTTGATTGCAGTGGCATGATCATAGCTGTCTGCAGCCACAAACTCCTGAGCTCACGTAATCCTCCTGCCTCAGCCTTCTGAATAGTTGGGACCACAGGTGTTTGCCACCACACCCAGCTAATTGTATTATTTATTTTTTATTTTTTTTAGAGATGGGGTCTTGCTATGTTGCTTGGGCTGGTCTTAAACTACTGGCCTCAAGTAATTCTCCCACTTCAGCCTCCCAAAGTCCTGGGATTACAGGCATGAGTCACTGTTCCTGGTATTTTTTGTTGCAGTTGTCATTTTTGGTTAGCTGACCCAAGCTGGGTTGGAACCCACCAAATTTGGTGTATGTGGCTGGTTCCATAACCACTGTGCTACAGCCCTTTTTATAATTGTTTTTCTTTACTTAACCACTTACTAAGGATAAAGTAAGTTTTTAAAAAAAATAAAAACCTAATTTATGGTTCACGAGACACATTTTGTGAAATAGGCGAACCACCAGTATTTTTTAAATACAGAATTTGGGCCGGGTTGGGTGGCTCACGCCTGTAATCCCAGCACTCTGGGAAGCCGGGGCAGGTAGATTGACTAAGCTCACGAGTTTGAGACTAGCGGGTGCAAGAGTGATACCCCATCTCTAAAAATAGCTGAGCTTTGTGGCAGGCACCTGTAGTCCCAGGTACTCAAGAGGCTAAGGCAAGAGAATCACATGAGCGGAGAGTTTGAGGTTGCTGTGAGCTATAACGTCACAGCACTCTACTGAGGGCAACAAAGTGAGACTCTGTCTCAAAAAAAAAAAAAAAAAGATAACTATGGAATTTGTTTATTTTTTATTGATTATTTAGAGATAATCTCTCTCGCCCAGGCTGGAGTACAGTAGTGTGATCATAGTTCCATCTAACCTTTAATTCCTGGGCTCAAGTGATTTCTCCAACTTTATCCTCCTGAGTAGCTAGATTCACACTACCATGCTCAACTAATTTTTAAAAAGATTTTTGTAGAGGCTCGGCACCTGTGGCTCAATGGGCTAAGGTGCCAGCCACGTACACCTGAGCTGGCAGGTTCGAATCCAGCCCGGGCCCGCCAAACAACAATGACAGCTGCAACCAAAAAATGTCCAGGTGTTGTGGCGGATGCCTGTAGTCCCAGCTACTTTGGAGGCGGAGGCAAGAGACTCGCTTGAGCCCAGGAATTGGAGGTTGCTGTGAGCTGTGATGCCATGGCACTCTATCCATCTTGAGGCTCTGTCTCAAAAAAAAAAAAAAAAAGAAAACCAGCACATTGTACCCCATGATTGCATTAATGTAAACAGATATGATTTAATAAAAAAAAAAAAAAAAAAAAACAAAGAAATAGCTGAAGATGTTAACAAATGGAAAAACATACCATGCTAATGGCTGGGAAGAATCAACATTGTCCATACTACCAAAATGTCCATACTACCCAAAGCAATATACACTTCTAATGCAATCCCTATTAAAGCTCCATTGTCATACTTTAAAGATCTCAAAAAAATAATACTTCATTTATATGGAATCAGAAAAAACCTCAAATAGCCAAGAAATTATTCAGAAATAAAAACAAAGCAGGAGGAATCACGCTACCAGACCTCAGACTATACTATAAATTGATAGTGATCAAAAAAGCATGGTTTTGGCATAGAAACAGAGAGTAGATGGATGGAACAGAATAGAGAACCAAGAGATGAACCCAGCTACGTACCATTATTTGATCTTTGACAAGCCAATTAAAAACATTCAGTGGGGAAAAGATTCCCTATTTAACAAGTGGTGCTGGGTGAACTGGCTGGC
>CAUYRH010026187.1:0-14099 GCA_963574655.1 Perodicticus potto
ACAGCCTTAAAGAAAGATGGAGACTTTACCTCTTTCATGTTTACATGGATGGAGCTGGAACATATTCTTCTTAGCAAAGTATCTCAAGAATGGAAGAAAAAGTATCCAATGTACTCAGCCCTACTATGAAGCTAATTTAAACGTTTCGTATGAAGGCTATGAATATGGCCACACACATATTCTTCTTAGCACAAGAATATGGGCAGGAAAGGGAGGGGGGAGGTTAGGGTGGAGGGAGGATAATTGGTGGGGCCACACCTGTGGTGCATTGTAGAAGGATACAGGTGAAACTTACTAAATGCAGAATACTAATGTCTTCATACAATAACTAAGAAAATGCCACGAAGTGTATGTTAAACAGTTTGATGAAAACATTTCAGATTGTATAAGAAACCAGCACATTGTACTCCTTGATTGCACTAACATATTCAGCTATGATTTAATTAAAAAAAAAAAAAGTGTCCAGGCCCTGTGTCCTGTGTGAAAAACTAGTATGCACAAACAACTTTTTGTTCCTTTATATCAATTTTCCTAATACAAAGTCCTTACCATCAGCCTTCTTCCTTATTCCTGCCACCTAATTTTGTCCCAGCTTCTTAGAGTTAATCTCATTAATTTCTTCCAAATGCAAACTAACTTCTGCCATTCCCCACCTGTTCTATGCCTGTCACTCTAAAGCGGTGGCTCATACCAGTAATCCCAGCAAATGGGAGGCTGAGGCGAGTGGATAACCTCACCTCACAGGATTGCTACCAGCCTGGGCCAGAACGAGACCATGTCTCTAAGAAAAAGAAAAAAAAAAAAAAAAGCCAGGCGTTGTGGCGGGCACCTTAGTCTCAGCTGCTTTGGAGGCTGAGGCAAAAGAATTGCTTAAGCCCAAGAGTTTGTAGCTGCTGTGAACTGTGATGCCACAGCACTCTACCGAGGGTGACCAAGTGAGACTTTGTGTCAAAGAAAAATAAAAATAAAAGCAGAAAATGCATAGAAAGCAATGCAACTAACATTCCCTGGTTTCAGCATCGTGGTTTCACTGTGTTTTATTCGCATCACCCTCATGGAATGCTAGATCCAGGACCTGATTCCTAGGGTGGAAGGCCCTAAGTGCACAGGTGGCCCAGACAATGTCTTCCCCACAGTAGCCCTTTATTCGGTTGTTTCCAACAGGTGTGATGTTTGCAGGACTAATTCTACTGAGATTCACTCCTGCCTTTGTGGCAGCATTGCACGTTTTTTGGCTAGTATAGATTGCTGACCTGACTCCTCCTGTAAATCAGCCCCTTGAGACATCCTTTCTCTCTCCTTCCTCAATAGTTGCTTCTTTCCTTGGCAACAGCCAGAGTTCCCTTCAAGTTGGCCTTAACATACTGTGGGTAGATCATGCCTACACTTTTTTTAGCCAGAGCTAAAAGAACCGCTGCCATTTTATTTCTTCCTAATTTGCAGAATGAAGAAGGGGGCAAGTGGCAGGAGGATGAGAAGAAGAAAGATGAGAAGAAAAAGAAGAAATGTGAACTGTGTCATGCATTATTGGAAAGTTGTCACTACTATATCGAAATTCTGAGCATAAGAAATTTCATTTGTGGATGGCACCTGTGGCTCAAGGAGTAGGGCGCCGGCCCCACATACCAGAGGTGGATGGAGGGTTGAAACCCAGCCCTGGCCAAAAAATTGCAAAAAAAAAAGAAAGAAAGAAAAGAAATTTCATTTGCATGTCAGTTAGTTTTTGCTGTGTACCACAAAACTTTATGACTAAAACAACAATCATTTTCTTTAATTCATAATTCTTTGGGTTAGTTGAGTGATTCTGCTGGTCTGGGCCAGTGCTGTGCTGCTGATGTGGCTGGTTGACCCTCAGTTGTTGAGTGGCAGGAGGACAGAGGGCCTCAACTCTCCTCTTTATGGCCTCCCATCCTCCAACAGGTGTATTGGGCTCCTTCCTATGGTGATACAGTGATCTCACAATTCCAAGTTCAGTGAGAGAGGTTACTTTTTAAGCTTGCATCACATGTGCTGAGATCCCATTGGCCAAAGTAAGTCACAAGGCCAACCCAGAATCCAGAAGTAAGAAAACAGATTCTACGCTTGGGTAGGATGATATGGATGAAAGAAGGGCAAAAATTGGGGCCATTTTTGGCCACAGTTAGCAAATGACTTTTTTTTCTCCCCTGAAGCTAGCTCAAACACAACAAGGATGGGAACTCACAATTTATAAGCACTTACAATGTGACGGGTACTTTGCTAAGCACCTAATTAGGTATTTTCATGATATTCTCACAAATTTGGCATTATTAATGGCACAAATGAAGAAACTGAAGCCATCCCACATCTTTCCCTTTATGAAACAATTAGTTCGTAGCTGAGCAAGGGTTTGCAAGCAGGTCTTCCTTACTTCAAATTCCAGACCTTATTTATTATAATGAATGCAATGCTCAATGATATTAATAATGTGTTAAGGCAAGCTAATTTTTTTCTGAGTATGTTCCAAAGCATTCCAACTCCTGGTTGTATGAATCTCACCTAAAGCTTTGAACTACTCTCCACTAATTTTCTCTTTTTGTAGTTCTAGGGGTAGGCAGGGAGGATGAAAACTCAGAAATTTCCAGTGTGCCCAGAACTACTATATTATGGGTTTATTGTAAATTAGAGGGAGCAGACATATTTTGACCCAAATTATAGATATGTGTTCCCAGGACCGTGAATTACAGGCAATTTGCTCACATTATAGTAATAGAGCTATATGCTTGGTGAGCACACAAATCAATGATAATGCTGAGCAAAGCATGGTATTTATAAATAAAAGGGTGTTCTTGAATGACATATTTTATTCTTGATATCCGTCTTTTGTTCACCGATTTGGCCATCATCCCCTCACAACAAGCATTGAGTGGGAAAAACAAAGCAGAATATGACATGCAAATATGATCCTATAGATGGGAGACGACAGAGTGTTAATGAAGAGCATCATGCTGATGTCTAAATATTATAACAGAAGCAGGCCTTCTGTCACCTTCCCAGAGTATTTAGTGCATCTTAATTCTATGAATTATCATTCTGAGATAATTTTTTAAGTTGATATGGCAGTCAATATTTATTTAGTACCTTCAATGTGCTGATACATGCTGCAATAAGGTGTCATGGAATTTTGAACTTAAATCAGGGAGCATATATTTTGTAATAATAATTCCAGCAAAATTGAAAATAGCCTGTCTTATCAATTGCCTCAAGAAAGAAAGGATAGAGATCAAACTAGTACATGATAATACATTGAGAACAACGAAGTATACAGTGATATAAAATATATGCTGAACTCCAAAAATAAAATGCGTTTGATCGCACTACTGGAGAATTTTAAGACTTTCCCTTGCCCCACACACATCTGAAGATTCTGAGTCATTCATTAGTGGGATAATTGGGTGGGAGTCCTTGCTTTCCTGATGAATGTTCATGATCAGAAGTGAATCTACATATGAGAATCCTTAACTAGATATTGCTGTGGGAAAGAATAGGAAGAAACCTTTAACAGCATCCAGGAATAACATACCTTCTGATAAACCATAAGTATAAACAAGCAGTTTCTCCTAAAAACATACACAAGGAGATTTTAGATTAAAGAGATCCTCATTTGCCTTCATAATGGGGGAATATTGGCTGCAGTGACTGCCTGGGTTTCTATGCTTAAGGGATTTAACACCAGAAGCCAATGACACCAGTGAAACAGCTACTTCCAAGTACTGAAGATTTTATACCTATAGGGATTGATCCTTCTCCCTTCTAGGAACAACAATTTGATATTTGGGAAGGTAGGAAGACTTTGACATTTCAGTGGCAAAGACTTTGACATTTCAAGATCATTTTCATGTGCCATTTCCCATAAATGAATGAAAGCAGAGGCTCATCCAGAAAAGAAGAAAAAAGCTGGTTTTAAGTCATGAGTACAGGATTTCCATTAGATGACTTGTATTAGCCAAAATAAAAGGAGTTGAATCATACTGAGTATGGATGACTGAATGGAAGTTTTGCCTTGGACAGGGTAGTTTAGGGGAACATGTTAAAAATAAGCATTTTCTTAATTTTTTTTAAAAAGGAGGGCTGCTATTTCCTTAAGTTACTTACCTCACCTAGATGAAGTTCTGCTTCTGCTCTCAGAGGTGGTTGCTCATGCCCTCTGAAACCTTCTCAATGCAGAGGTGACCACTAGGAGTCAAAGTACTAGTAGAAGACTGGTAAATATCCTTTCTGATCACAGATTCAGAAAGGATGAATTGTAGAGAGTTGGATGGGTTGTAAACAGGGCTGTCTACAAAAGCATAAGTTGGATTTCATGCTAGTGTGTTGAGGATTAAGTTTCAACACTTAATGAAAGTGTTTTGGGTAGAGACAAACATTACGATCACAGTAGGAGGAATGGTGCAGACTATGACTGGCTAAATTTCTGGATGAAGATGCAAGTCACCAAAAACATGACCCCTCGAAATGTAATATGATATTGTCATGACAAAATTTGTGTCTTAGACATTTTTTGTTTAATGGAGTAATAAGATCCCTTTTTATATGACTTCTACTTGGCAAGTATGCCCTCAACCAAAGATGGCTGGTTATAGTTTGCATAATTAATTACTATTATAAAAGATAAATTTGGAATGATTCAGTTTACAGATTAAATCTAGTTTCCAGGTTCATTATATAGATTTGGGGTACAAATACAATAGTGGTTAATAGGATTTCTTCAGTTTTCTCTAACATGGGCTTATGTAATAGTTACTAAGTGCTAGGCTCTTTTCTAAGCACCCTATTAAGTACAAACTCAGCTAATCATCATCCCAACTCTGTCAGGTAGATGCTGTTATTATTTATATTTGAAGCTTCACACTATTTGGCTCAATCTGATTTTCTAATTTTTTTTTTCTTAAAAGTTCAAATTATTTTAATTTAACAATGAAAGGCAATGGATTGGGAAGAGGGGCCAAAGGGAGACATCTGGCCCTTTGCTAATATGGCTTTTCTTCAAACTTTGGACAGAATTTTAGCTTGATAAATTGGCTGCTCCATAGTTTTGACCACTAAAGACTTCTGTAACTTCTTTGAATCACATTCTTTCTGGTTTTTTTAGACCCACAACAGATTTGCCTGTATTTTGAATTCAGGCATCCTGACTACAGCCTTCTGAATAAATTATCAATTTAAACCAAGAAGAAAAAAATTATGGAACAAATGTCCATTTTGAATCATCACAGAACAATTAGTTCTCCCAAGAAATAAGGCAATTTGAAACATGTTGATGTGAACTGTAAGCGATGTCACCCTTTCCACAATCCCCTCACCCTGGAGGAAGAGAAGGCAGTATGAACTGTCTATACTCAACAGCTTGTTAGCTAATTTCATCATTTCTGTGAGAAGTGAGTGAGAGAAAGCAGAAGCAGTCACTCATGTAGAAGAGGCCTAGAAATCTTGACAGGTGGCTGAAGAACAAATCTCCCTTATTTACGATTAACCAAGAACTTGGATGATAGGGAGATTTTCAAAGCAGCATCCAAAAAGGCACTTGAAGATAAGCAAGGCAAATAAATGGCCTTGGAAATCTCCCTAAAGTGATCTGAATGATCTGCAGTTGGTAGGAGAGTGAACGACCTCAGTGTATTCAAGGATACATAGAACTTCCTTGTTTGACACAGAAGAAATCTTTCTTTTGTGTTACCAGAATCAGTCAGGAAAGACATCAAGTATGAGTATTATACCCTACAAGTTTCTAAAATGTGTCATTTGGGGGGTTTTATAAAATACTAGTTTCTTTTCCATGTAATTTAGAAGACCTGGAGGTAAGAGATACGTAAGAGAAGTTATACCACCAAGGAACCACCATTGTCAAATCAGTCACATTTAACAGTTTCATTTATTCATCCATTCACTAATTTAATAACAGATGAAGTACTCATTAAGGATCTACCATGTACAAATCCTTGTTGTTTAGGACATCCAAACCTTCAAATAAATGGGATGTACAATAAAATATTATTGGATAGGTAATCATACTGACTTCTTTATTACATATGGGGCCTCCCCAAAAGGGGAAGAAAAATTTTTAGACTTGATTATTTTATCACAGAGCTAGAGTACATGTTCTATTATTTATCCTCCTCAAGGGGGAAAAATTCTTTTTACTAATCAAATCATGTGGTTAATAGAGCTCTTCTTCTTAGAGAAAATATTGATTTATTTGGGTAATATTTTTATTCAAAAGCTAGTTATCACTCAACAAACACTTCCTTCTTTTTTTATGCTATTATTTATTTATTTGCAGTTTTTGGCCAGGGTTGGGTTTGAACCCTCCACCTCTGGTATATTGGGCTGGCTCCCTACTCCTTAGAGCCACAGGCACCGCCCAACACTTTTTCATCTTAACAAACACTACAGGGAATTGCCAGAATGATAGTACCCGGGTCATCAACAATTGACAATTAAATTCTGTCCACTTTATTTATGATATTTTTATTCAATTATGTATTTTTTAAAACAAAAATATAACTAATTGTTCTGGGAATCAGAAGCACTGCATTCCAGAGCTGGTTCTGCTTAACTGGCTGGATGAGCGTGATCTTTGGGAAAGCCATTAATTGCTCCTGGGCTTGTTTTCTTTATCCTCAAAATAACCACAAAAATATCTCTGTCTGTAGAATTCTACTATTAACATGAAAAATGAAGCAATGCTTTTAGCTAGAGTATTTAAAACCCTGGCTATGTCTTCAGTAAACTCTCCACTCAGTTTATAAGACTTGCTTCTAAAATGTACTCACGTGTTTTTCTTCTTCACAGATTTATTTCCCATTTTCAGGCCTTTATCCCATCTTGGTTTGCTCACCTTTGAATTTAGCTGGCTTATTTTGAGGGCTGGGGAGCTCCCATATGTACTACCATCACCACAACGATATTTACAAATTCCAATTTGAAAGTAAACGAAGAAGAAGCTCATTTCTTTCCCTTCCTGAAATAAAGGTGATTTGGGATATGAATGTGCTTGTACTTTGAGGTGATCTGTGACTGACCAATAAAGAGGCAACCAAAACAAACAGACAAAATAAACCCCCAAACCCCACATATCATGGGGTCATTGCAAACAGACCCTACAGTGAGGTGCAACCTGCTATCATTGGTTCTAGAAATGTTTTGTGTCTGATAAAGCAGAGAGAAAAGATGCCCCAAATGGGGGCTCTTACCTTTAGCATCTTGAAGCTTCTTCACCCTTTGATGTATTAAAATATTTAATCAAAATCAAATGCTGCTGCCCCTATTTATACAAGTGCTTTATTATCCTGTACATTATACCACAACCTGCCTGGTTCTTAATGTGACCTGAAGAGCTAGTCGGCATTTATTACAAATGCGAGGCAGTCAGCTTCTGGCTGAGTAATTAATCACTGACACCAAGGAATTCCTTCTCTTCAGGTGGGGAACCCATCCTAAAACTAAGAAAAATAATCGGGCTAATTAATTCTTATCTGCAAAGAGCAATTAGATAAATGACCTCGAAGAAAGACTTGTCACCCCTAGTGAGACACTCACTTTCTAAATAGAATGTGTTGGGGACTCTTTGTACTGGGCAAGGGATACTGTGAAATGGAGATGACAGAAATGAATGGGAGGGGAAGGATAGGAGTGTAGGTTAATCAGAATGAAGGCTAAAGAAAGAGAGAGAGGAGAAAGAGATTTGGCATGATTTTGTCATTCTGTTCTCCTTTCCCTGGTATATAGGCAGGTAACAGGTAATTCTTTGGTTTCCAAACATGGTGGAGCTAAGAGGCTAGGTTGCTCTGTGCTTTATTTTCTGTGGCCCGCCGTGTTCTACCAGTGAGATGCATTTCCTCTGCCTGGCTCTCAGTGGCGCACTATTGCTGATGAGAAGTATAAAGCACCATTCAGAAGGGGCAAGCCTGTCTTTTGAATCATCCTTTTTTTTTTTTTTTTTTAATTGTTGGAGATTCATTGAGGGTGCAAAGGACCAGGTTACATTGATTGCATCTGTTAGGTAAAGTCCCTCTTATAATTGTGTCCGACCCCCCAAAGGTGTCCTTTTTAAATTCCTTTTTGATTTTGGTCCTCTTATACTTATGCCTAAAAGCAGAACCAGATAGTGGAATGGTTTGCTCTTAAAAATTGACTACCAGGATAAAAGTATTTAGACTCTAAAAATACAAGGGGATTGTATAAATACAGTTTGGGGTATGACCTGTACTTTTCTTTCTTTTCAGGAACAAAGGTAGAACACACTTCTTACTGGGGAATTGATTTCTTTTCTTCATTCTCATCTTCCTCCTCATTTTCTTCTCCTCTTCCTCTTCTTTTTCTTCAGGCAAATCGGTGTAAACCACCGGCATCCTTCTATCATCCTATCTGCTATTAGTGACCTTAGAAAATAAAGCCCAATGAGGCTTTCCAGGCTTGTGGGATTGAGTCAATCTTAAGAGCCTATCTAATGAAGAGACTTTAGCTTTAAGTGAAGCCTGGCTCACTGTAAATAGATCCCCCAAATCATCTCAGCTGCACTTTGATTCCATTGTTTTAAATACAGTGGTATCAATCCTTTACCTCTTAAAACTCTTCCATTTTTACATCTTGCACAATCATCAAAATTTTCTGTTAGATCATGCGTTGTTAGAGCACCATTAAATCTCTGGCAGGTGCTCTAAGGACTATGCCCTCCCTTTGTTATCTTTTTCTTGCAAAAATATAATAAACTTTATTTTTAAAGCACTTTTAGATCATCAGAAGTTGATATCTAGAGTTCCCCTACATTTTGCCCCTTGACTCCCCTACTGACATTTTATGTACTAATTAATGAACTGAGATTGACACATCATAATTAACTGAAGTTTACGTATCATTCACATTTCCTTAGTTTCACCTAAGGTCCTTTTTCTGTTCCACCAGCCACCTTGGGCTCTATAAGTTTCTTACAATTTCCAGACTTTCCTTGTTTTTGATGACTTTGACAATTTGAGGATTACTGGTCAGAAATTTTGCAAGAGGCTGCTTAACTAAGACTTCCCCAATTTTTCTTTTTTCAAACTGTCTAGTGTTGTGCATTTTGTGAAGGAAAACCTCAGAGATAGATTGTCATCCTTATCCCATCATGCTGAAGGCACACACGTGGCCTACTACTGCTGATGTTTACCCTGATTACCCAAACAGAAAACCGGCTGTGACATTTTCTCATTGTAAAGCTAATCCCTCTCACTTCCCACATTACCATACTGTACTTTTGGGCAGGGGCTACCTACTCTGTGCAATCTATACTTGAGAAATGAAGAGTTAAGCTTTACGTCCTTGAGGATGGAACTTCTGCACAAATTATTTGGACTTCTTCTGCCTGGGAGCCTTGTCTTTTGTCCTCCCTTTATTCATTTACTCAATTATTTGCTTATATCCATATGGACTCATAGATTTTATTTTTATACTCTGAGGGATAATTTAATACCACTTTGAGGAATCAGTTGCTGAAATTGTTCCAGCTCTGATCACCAGGTGCTCCTTCAGTTGGCTTCTGCATCCCTTTGACTTAACTTACCAGTATCACTGCAGATGTATAGAGTTTCTGAGAACTGCCTTACTGCTTGTCACTACAAATGTTCCTGGCCCCAAGGACAACTTTTTATTCCACAGTTTAAAGCTAAATCATAAGCTGATCCAAAGGTAACATAAATACTGGGTTAAATTCAAACGAAAGAGTTGTAAGAGGTAAGGGGAGAAAAAGAAAGACCCTGAAGAGCAGAGAAGGATGTGGAAGGAGAGTCTGGGGAAAAGGCAAAGGCACAGGAGGTTGGCTTAGCCTAAATTTCAGGTTTGCTCAAGGCTATTTCCATGTATTAGTCTACATTCAATTTTCCTACACAATTAATTCTTAGAGGACTTTTTTCTACTTTTATTTCTAAAATTCAACCATTTCATGTCCTTAGAAAATATAATATTACAATTATGAGGAAGAGGCAATATATTGCCTGTGTTAAATTCTTTGTTCTTCCCACTCACTGTTTGTGTGATCTGTGGTAGGTTCAACCTCTCTGAGTTTCAGCTGATTCGAAATGAGCATAAATGTGGGTAGAGGGACAGCCAGGAAGATAGAAAAAAGAGGTTCCTGTGAATATCTGATAAGTTGACATGTAAATGTCTGACATAAGGAGAAGTACACAGCAGGTGGGTGGGTATTTAGTCAATACTGGATCACCTCTGCAAATCTACTTTGGTGTGTGGACCTGTCCATTTATGTATCTACTTCGTCAGTTTTGGGAGATCCCAACATCAAAGTATTGTGTGTGCATATAAATTATGCCCAAAGCAAATGAAATCTCTGAAATGCCCAGTCATGGTCAAAACTCTTGAATGTTCACATAATTCTTTGAATATTTTGTCCCTGTAAAGATTACGAAGGATTAGACATTTATGTTCACAAAAGTGAATAGTACTTTACAACTCCTAAAATTTACTGTTTTCAAAGGACATCCTCTCTGGTGTCAATTCTAATATGAAATGATTATTTACCACTCATATAAAACCAGGTGTGTTTTCTAACTCAGATCTTTAATTGGCCAAGACATCTTGATACTCAAGTGCTTGATGCTTTATTAAAAATAAAGGATAAAATAAGAACATTATTACAAAAACCTGAGTAAAAATTTTAAGGACCAGATGCTCTTTGTAAGTGGAAAACACTTTACAGTAGGCATATTGAAAGAATCTTACTTTCCAAAGAAAATAAAAAAAGAAAAACTGCTCCACATATAACAATAAATAGTGTATTGTCTATAAGGCTTCATTTTAAGCAAGTTAATAAACTTTTAGGTGACCATAAAATGACAGTGATTAATACCAACAAAGTAATAATTGATATAATTTCAAAAGTTGAGATACTACTTCACAGTTAAAACTCTGCTGAATTAGAACCCAAATACTCATGGTCACCTTTTTCTAATAGCAACTTTGATCAGAACCAAGGTAAACATTTAAGGGAAACTAATTCTCCTTGTGTAAATAGTTCACATTTTATAATTCATGTTAGATGAGGCAAAGAATAATATGAAAAGAAATGAGTTAGATCTCAAAAATGGTTTGTGGTTTACTCAAGTCAAAAGCAAGATAGAAAGTTAACATAGTGATTCCTTCCAGCACTGCTCCTATATGTATATCCTAGGAAATGAAGCACTCTCTCAAAGGGTGCAATTTATATTTTAGCTTGAAGAACTAAAGAAATGTCTACAAGTGGCCTAGAAAGAGGGTGGCAGTAGATGCGATTCATTTACATTATGGTGCATTGTTAACAGAGGACCGTACCTCCTCAGGACTCCAACTGGACTATTATAAAATGACGGGTGCTATTCAGTGGATGGGAAATGTAAGTGCAAATTAGTCTCTTTATTAAACTGCAACCTGCCTCCATAAAACTCCACTGGAGAATGGTACCTGATGACAGTGAAACAGAGAACATAGTTAGGATTAACCCAGGGTGCCACAATCCCCAGGAAAAACCTGTTTTTCCTCATCAGAGTTATAGCCAGTATTGTGTGCACTCTGTTGTTTAGCAAAAAATAAATAAATAAATGACTAAGAAATAAAAGACATCTCTTAGAATGCTTCTCAAAGGCACATTGGATGCTGAAACTTTAACATTCAGAAAAATTTGTTTTTGACTCAAAAATAAGGTAGGATATCAAGAGAAAAAACACTAAAATATAGATGATGATGATGACCGCTATCGATTCGGCTTCATCAGGTCCTATGCTAGGCCATTACAAATACTCGCTTACTTATGTATTATACTTTTTAAAACTATTTGGCTAGTATTAGAATTGCTTGCCTTTAAGAAGAACTCCAGGCCAGGCATGGTGGCTCCCACCTGTAATCCCAGTACTCTGGGAGACTGAGACAGCTGGATCACCAGAGCTCAGGACACCAGCCTGAGCAAGGGCAAGACCCCGTCTCTATTGAAAATAGAAAAACTAGCTGGGTGTTATGGTGGGCACCTGTAGTCCCAGCTACTGTGGAGGCTGAAGCAAGGTGATTGCTTAAGCCCAAGAGTTTGAAGTTGTCGTGAGCTATGACACCATGGCACTCTACCGAGGACACAAGATTAGAATTCTGTCTAAAAAAAGAAAAAAAGAAGAGTTGCTTTGAGTGATTATTGAGACTGTTCTTTCTTATTCAATTTCAGAAACTTATAGAAGATTCAAATAAAACCATTTAAGAGAGATTTTTGGTAATATCACAGACAGCTAAAATTACTGGATTTTTTTTTTTTTTTTTGAGACAAAGTCTCACTTTGTCATTCTTGGTAGAGTGCTATGGCATCATAGCTCACAGCAACCTCCAACTCCCGGGCTTAAGTGATTCTCTTGCCTCAGCCTTCCATGTATCTGGGACTACAGGCGCCCACCACAATGCCCAGCTATTTTTAGAGACACGGTCTCACTCTGGCTCATGGCCAGTCTTGAACCTGTGAGCTCAAGTAATCCACCCTCCTCAGCCTCCCAAATGCTAGGATTATAGGCGTGAGCCACTGCACCCTGCCAACTTACTGGATCTTTAAATTACGATATCATATATGTTGTTTTTGTCATATAATACATAAATACTCTTTTGTTATATATAATATGTATATCATGTATGAAATATTACATGCAAAGACACACATTTATTTATTCAATATTTTTAAATAATTTATCAACTGAAAAGAAAATAAGGAATACATAGAAACCAAAAACTATCTTGAGTAATGTCCTGGTCTTCAACTTTGAAAACATGTGCAAAACAAGTTAAGTATGAGTTTGAAATGGTAAGGACTCAGTGGGTCTTAGAAGCAAATCTTAGCATCTAATCAAGGAGGGGGTATCTAATAAGACCCTCATGTAAAAATCTGGGAATTCAGTAGCCTATACTTCACTGTTAGGATAAATGAGAAACAAAATTTTAAATAAATAGACCTCACTCAGTGATTATTAAGGAAAATTTCTTTTTCAAATATTAGTGCTAGGACAGAAAAAGAATCTCATCACAGAATGTGTAGCTCTAAGCTGCCCTCCTCTAAATCTAAAGCCTGAATTTATGATACCCAAGAGATCTAAAAATTCTTAAGCTGAGAATTTATTTTAATGTCTTTTTGTCTGTGAAATGTCTTTAGGCACCTTTCAGAAACAAAGCCAAACCAAATCAAACCAAATCAAAAGAAAATAAGACTTCTCCCTGGAAGACTTCATTGTCAAAACAGACCTGAACAAACTCCCACTGATAAAGTTTAAAAAAAAAATTAGTTTGCAGTTAAAACACATACAAACACACCATTCAAACACACAAACACACATAACACAAGAAAACAAAGGCACTATGAGCTTAAAAAGTAGAATTAGATTGCAAATTTCTCCCTTTTTAAAAAAAATTATTAGGTTATTCAGTATGAAATGTCCAAATTCCTTTAGTACTAAGTTTGACAATTTCTTTTTTTTTAATTTTTATTTTATTTTATTTTTTTTTTATTATTAAATCATAGCTGTGTACATTAGCTCAATCAAGGGGTACAATGTTTTGGTTTCGTATACAATCTGAAATATTTTCATCAAACTGTTTAATATAGCCTTCGTGGCATTTTCTTAGTTATTGTATGAAGACATTAGCATTCTGCATTTACTAAATTTCCCGTATACCCTTCTAAGATGCACCGTAGGTGTGGCCCCACCAATTACCCTCTGTCCACACAACTTCCCCCTCTCCCCTCCCTTCCCTTGCCCCTTTCCCCATATTCTTGTGCTATCATTGGGTTATAGCCTTCATGTGAAAGCTATAAATTAGCTTCATAGTAGGGCTCAAGTAGGGCTCATAGTAGTGCTCATGGTAGGGCTCAACTACATACTCAAAGTAGTTTTGATATGCATTTCTCTGATAATTAAGAAGGTGAATCCAAAATGGCCGGGCGTTGTGGCAGGCGCCTGTAGTCCCAGCCACTTGGGAGGCGGAGGCAAGAGATTCGCTTGAGCCCAGGAATTGGAGGTTGCTGTGAGCTGTGATGCCACGGCACTCTATCCAGGGTGACAGCTTGAGGCTCTGTCTCAAAAAAAAAAAAA